>PVKW010015282.1:0-46827 GCA_004027895.1 Orientallactaga bullata | reverse complement strand
TCTGTGTCTTTCTCCAAAAATAAATAAAATAATTTTAAAAATATATTAAGAGAAAAAGAGATGGAACCAGCTTAGATGCCCATCAACAGATGAGTGGACTAAAAATGTACATTACAAAATGGAATTTTATTCGGCAGTAAGGAAAACTTGAATCAATACATGTACAGGAAAATGGATGAAACTGAGAAGCCTTATATAAAGCAAATAGGCCAGACTCAAACCAAGACAAATACTGGATTTTTTTTTCATGTGTGGAACCTGGTTATACCTAGTTATACTGTGTGTGTGTGTGTGTGTGCGTGTGTGTGTGTAGGTCATGAAATTAGAAAGGAGACCATGGCTCATGAGACGGGAAAAAGAGATCCTAAAACATACTTGAGAAGTGGACCAAACTGACACTATTTAGATAAGAGGCGGTCATTTTCATCAACAACATTGAACATAATGGATCCAGTGACTTGAAAATACAGATGACTATATTTATGTAAAATTCAAAATAAGATGGGAAAGAATATTTAATATGATTTCAGTTTTTTATTGTTGTATCTTCTCAGTTAATTTTTCTCTTAGAATTTCCCTTAGGTATTTAAATTGACTCTATCTAAGAGCTGGATCATCATATTTGATTTTTATTGCACATAACGGTGGGTTTCATGGAACTTGTGACTATAAACGGGCATAACAAAGTACCAAGACTTCTCGGAAATATAAAAGAATAAAAACTATAAGCCATAAACATAAAATTTATTATATTAGCAACTTTGTTGAAAATATTTATTGAGCCAAGTTCCTCTTGCTGCCAAAGTCACTCCCCAGTAAGTGAACTGAGTTCCAAAAATTAGAGCTCTGCTAAGTTAGGGGCCTTAACACCGCTTTTGAAGGGTTCATTTAAACCTGAACAAGATCAAACCCCTAAATGCCAAGATTCCACCTGGATGGAAATCAAGAGGAGTACGGTGAAAGACTGGTACAAAGAAAACCAAGCTAAGAAGTAAAGTAGCTTTTCGGTGGGAACCAATCGTGTGCAGCAAAAGGGCGAGGAGGCGCACGCTTTTAATCCCAGCATTCAGGAGGCAGAGGTAGGGGGACTGCTGTGAGTTCAAGGCCAGGCTGAGACGACAAAATGAGTTCCAGGTCAGCCTGGGTTACAGTGAGACCCTATCTTGAGAAAAAGCAAGCAAGCAAACAAACAAAGGTTATGGAAGGTCGTCAAGTATTATATGAAGTCTATGGGACCACAAGTTTCAAAATGCTTAAAAATAGTGAAGATTTACAAAAATTGCATATGGGTTGGAGGGGTGGCTTAGCAGATAAGGCACTTGCCTGCAAAGCCAAAAGACAGAACCCAGGTTCGACTCCCCAGGACCCATGTAAGCCAGATACACAAGGTGATGCATGTATCTGCAGTGGCTGGAGGCCCTGGTGTGCCCATTCCCTCTCTCCCTATCTCTCTTTCTCTCAAATAAATAAATAAATAAATAAAATTTAAAAAAAAAAAAACAAAAATGTGCCACTGTAGTGATGCATGCCTTCAATCCCAGCACTCAGGAGGCCCCATTACCACTCAATACTGGCACGCTAAGAAATCCAGCCACAGGGTGGGGAGATGGTTCAGTAGATAAAGTGCCTGCCTTTAGCACGAGACCCTGAATTTGAGTCCCAGTACCCACAGAGAATGCCAGTCATGGCAGCACATGCCTGAAATCCCAACACCAGGGAGGAGGCAGAGACAGAAGGATAGCTGGAGGGTCACTGACCAGCCAGTCAAGACTCATTGGCAAACTCCAGGCCAGTGAGAAACCCAGTCGCAAAAATAGGTGGACAGGGGCTGGAGAGATGGCTTAGCAGCTAAGGCGCTTGCCTGCCAAGCCTAAGAATGTCTGTTTGAATCCCCAGGTCCCACGTTTAGCCAGACACAAAGTGACACAAGGATACAATGCTGCACTGGAGTTCGTTCACAGTGGCTGAGAGGCCGCTGGTGTGCCCATTCTCTATCTGTCTCTCTCTCTCTCTCTCTCTCTGTCTCTCTCTCTCAAAAAAAGTAGGTGGACAGCATTCCTGAGGATTACACCTGAGGTTATCTCTGGCCTCTGAGGAATGCACCACCCATGTGCTCACATGAACATACATGAACATGATCACATGCATGCAAAACAAATCCATTGTCTACATGAGTTTTAGTGGGGGCAAGTCTTCATGAAAGAGTGAAAAGCTGACAGGCTCAGTTCTTCATCTCCCCTGGGGGTCTTCAGAGCAGGAGTTCATGGCCGGAGGTGTTATGTTCTTTCTCGCCATGTGCCACTTCCCTAGGGCAACACAGCGACACAGCAAGTGCAGAGCCTCGGGGACTCAGGGAGGAAGAAGGCACCCCCCACCCCCACCCCGGGCTCAAAGCGCATGGGTCTGGTGACCAGCCTATTTTCATCAGGCACGGGTCACAAGGTTCCTCCCCAGTAAGACGTCACAAATCCTTCACTCATCTGCTGGATTCTCTTGACCAACTCATGGACCACCCCCCGACCCCTTACCATCCTATCTGACTTCCGAGCTCTCACATTGACACCCTGGGTGAAGATTTCATTCTGTTCTTTGTTTGCTGAAAGGTGCTGCCTGCGTCACTGGGGGGGGGGGGTCTCAAAGCACCTCCTGCTTTGCACTCTTTAATGATGCTGTTCAGTTGCATAGAACATTGGTGGGGTGTTTTGGCTCATCTCATGTTATCCACACTTCTTGCTCCTTTCCTGCTGCTCTGGGATTTGAGTCATTAAAAAGACAATCAAACGGAATCAAAACAAGCATGCAATAATGCACATGGCAAGGTTTCCAGACATTGCTCACCAGATACTCTATTGTAAGGTTGACCAAATACTTTATTTACATTGAACTTGTCTGAAGGTGTTGCTAAGAATAGGAATGAAGATATAGAGCCACACAGCCAAATCTGGACTGGCTAATGTAGTAGTCCCTCATGAAAAGAAAATACGGAATTGAAAAATGACTCGGAAACCTAAGAATAGCCAAATCATGGGAAAAGACCCAAAGGCTGCATATGCCTCACTCATAAACCCAGCAAAGTACATTATTCAAATATATTCAAAGTAGCATTTCACCAGTATTTTATCTGTATATTTCACTGTGCCTGGG
The DNA here is from genome assembly GCA_004027895.1 of Orientallactaga bullata. Taxonomy (NCBI): domain Eukaryota; kingdom Metazoa; phylum Chordata; class Mammalia; order Rodentia; family Dipodidae; genus Orientallactaga; species Orientallactaga bullata. The sequence continues at coordinate 43,683 of PVKW010015282.1, read as the reverse complement.
GTTGGTGTGGGCTTAGCTTCTTAATGAGATAATTTGTAGGTTCAAAAGTAGAATGTAGGGCTGGAGAGATGGCTTAGCGGCTAAGGCGCCTGCCTCCTAAGCCTAAGAACGCTGGTTCCAATGTCCAGCGGTTCCAATCTCCAGGTCCCACGTTTAGCCAGATGCAAAGTGAGGCAAGGGCACAATGTCACACTTGCCCACAAGGGGGCACACACACATCTGGATTTCGTTCGCAGCAGCTGAGAGACTGCTGGCGCGCCCATCTCTATCTGTCTCCCTCTCCCTCTCTGTCTGTCTCTCTCTGTGTCTCTCTCCAAAAATAAATAAAATAATAAAAAAAAATTTTAGGGAAAGTAGATTGTAGCTGTCCGTGGTGGAGCATGCCTTTAACCCCAGCACTCGAGAGGCAGAGGTAGGAGAATCATCATGAGTTCAAGAACGCCCTGAAACTACATGATAAATTCCAGGTGGCTGGGCTAGAACGAGACCATACCTCAAAAACAAAAACAAAAACAAAACAAAAAACAAGGGCTGGAAAGATGGCTTAGCAGTTAAGGTGCTTTCCTGTGAAGCCTAAGGACCCATGTTTGATTCTCCAGATCGCACGTAAGCCAGATGCACAAAGGTGAGACAAGCACAAGGTTACACATGCCCACTACACTTTTAAGTTATTTCAACAATAATTGATTTGAAAACACATGGAATAAACCAAGCATCTCTCAGATCTAGGAGATTTTAGCCACCAAAGCATTGAGAATGGGAGACGATGGTGTCCCTTCTGCTTTCTACTGCTAACCACTTTAATTCTGCCATTATGGAACTTCCCCTGGATCTGTAAGCTATAATAAATTCCTTCCTCCATACCTTTTCCTGGTCTGGAAGTTCATCTCAAAAAATCTGAAGCTGTCTGTTGCAGAAGTTAGTACCAGAATGTGGGATGAGAGGAACTTGACCATGTGGATTTTGGTCTTTTGTTTTGGAGGAACAGGCATGGACTTGGTGCTTACAACTGAAGATACCTTCTGGAGTGGTAAGCCAAGTTGTATGGACTATTCTGATGAGAGTTTGAGAATACTAAGTGCAGACAGTATTGCACTTGGAAGCTTGGCTTATGAGCTTTCTAAAGTGAAGAAAAGATTGCAGAGGACTTTATCGGAACTGGGCTACTGGCATAAGGGATGGCTTCATTCTGCTGCCCAGGCCCAGAGAGTTTGATCAAGGTTAAATTTGTAATGGACTGATGTGTTTGGCTAAAGATAATGGACTGAGAGATTTAAGATTTTAAGTTGGAAAACCTCAAGCAAGTTAAAACTAGAGGCACTGAGACTGATTTTAGGTTACTGAAACTGCTATTGTCAATACATTAGCAATCTATATTTTAAAAATATATTTTACTTATTTGTTTGAGAGAAAGAGGGAGAGAGAGAGAGATAATGGGCACACCAGGGCTACCAGCCACTGCAAATGAACTCCAGATTCATGTGCCCCCTTGTGCATCTGGCTTATGTGGGTCCTGGGGAATTGAACTGGTATCCTTTGGTTTTGCAGGCAAATGCCTTAACTGCTAAGCCATCTCTCCAGCCCTACACTAGCAAACTTAAGGAAGATGTCCCAAATGCTTTACATTAAAACAATGCAGAGAGCCAGGCATGGTGGCGCACGCCTTTAATCCCAGCACTCGGGAGGCAGAGGTAGGAGGATTGCCGAGAGTTCAAGGCCACCCTGAGACTACATAGTTAATTCCAGGTCAGCCTGGACTAGAGTGAGACCCTACCTCGAAAAACCAAAAAAAAAAAATAAATAAAAAAATAAATAAATAATAAATAAATAAATAAATAAATAAATAAATAAATAAATAAAACAATGCAGAGGATGCCTGAGGAAAGACTATGATAGAAATGCAAATTCTTGGGAAGAGGATGACTGGAGAAGGAACCTGCTTTTCAAGGCTATGATTTATTTTGTCCCTGAATTAAGAATATGGCTGTGTCCTGCACACCTGGCATTAGTTTTGGAAGCATGAAAAATGCGTGGAGTCATCATGAATTGCACATGGTTCCAAGAGCCACTTCTGGGATGTGGCATGAGGCAGGGTGTGATGCCCTGATAGGTTGAAGAGCCTTTGGAAAATGGACCACAATTTGCATGGAGACCTGAAGACATTTTGGATATATGAGGACTGTGCAAAGGCTACCATTGAGTGCACTGTTGGCCTGGGATGGAAGTTTTCCCTGGCTACTCTGACCAGCTAGAGGGGTGGAACTGGAAAACCTGGAGACTGTCAGTCTCTGGTTATATTAAACTTGAACTGCAGAAGTTTGATGACTGCTGATGGTGGTTGTGTCTGCATTGTTCTAGTCTCTCCTTGCTATGCCTTATACCAGTTGAAAATGTTTATTCTGTGCCTTTATATGTTGAAAGTATTTAACTTGTTTGATTTTACAGGACTCACTATCTTAAGTTGGTCAAGACTGTGGGGACTTTGAAATTGGACTGAGTACAATTTATAATGTGTGATAGTTATAAATTTATTGGGGGCCAGGGGCAGAATTTGGTAGTTTGAATAGATGGCCCCAGATCCATTCTGTGTTTTATTAGCTTGTAGTTTGCATCTGCAGCCACCTGGCTAGAGGCAGTGTCACTGGGTGGATCTTAAGATGTGGTGGTAGGTTTGAGATTTCCATCTAAAGATATGCAAAGTGTGCCTAGCTGGAGTTCCTGAGGTGTGCTGTGCTGTGTGGCTTTTGGCTTTTGGCTTGTGGCTGTTGCTCTCTGTGTTTGGTTCTGTGAAGGCAGGCCAGCTTCTTCTGCCATTATGGAACTTCCCCTGGAACTATAAGCTGTACAAAATATCCCTTCCACCATAACTTTGCCTGGTGTGGAAGTTCATCTCAATGAATCTGAAGCTGTCTGCTACAGTAAGTAAGCACCTTTAACCACGGAACCATCGCTCCAGCCCTATTTATTGAATACATGCCGTTCCAGATCAGCTTTACCATCACCCAGAATAACTCCAAAAGCCTCCTGCATGGCCCATTCAGCAACTTAATATCTTTATTTCTTACCCTTCTAGCTCCAGTAGCACCCTTGTATGCTCTTAAGCTGCTGCCTTCAACGAGTTCACTCTAGACTTGTTGAAACCTCATCTTCAATGACCTTACAATTGTATGGGTTGGGGAGATTTCTTAGCAGTTAAGGTGCTTACCTGCAAAGCCAAAGGGTCCAGGTTCGATTCCCCAGGACCCCCGTAAGCCAGATGCACAAGGTGATGCATGTGTCTGGAGTTCATTTGCAGTGCCTGGAGACCCTGGAACATCCATTCCCTCTCTCCCTTTCTCTCTTTCTCTCTTCCTCCCTCCCTTCCTTCCTCTTTTGATCTCTCTCAAATAAATAAATACAAATAAAAATAAATTGTAGTTGCATGGATTCATGTATCTCACCATGACTTTTTAGCTTCACCACCAATTGGCCATACTTTCAGTTGCTCTCAGCCCACTCCAGTCTTCACTTCTTCCTTCTCTACTTTGGACCAGGGGTTCCTTCTTTATAAAGTCACTTTCACAATTACCCTCTGCTTCCTCATGTCACCATTCTTTGGGCCAGCTTACTAAAATTCCAGTCCAGCACAAAGCAAACCACTTGCCTTCTCTTCACTGGCCAAATAGCATACAGAAAAATAAAAGTTGGTTCCCTTAAAATTTTAAATGTATTTTATTCACTCAAGTTGATATTCTGTACTATGAGAAATGCCTCTGAATTTCCTTAGTAGGCTTGCTTTTCTATCCCCCAAAAGCCATCATTTCATGCCTATATTCTCTCTCCTCAGGCTCCTCCTTGCAGAGGTCCCCTGGTAGCCCTCTCAGTGGGTGCCTTCACCTGTCTTATCACTGAGCAAGGGGACATGGTTGACTGGGAATGCTCCAGGTGGTTTCACTGCCACAAACAAGTAGAATGGGGAAAGAAGTTCTCTGTGCCTTGCCTGTCAAAGAAACCTCAATTTGAACAAGCATCCGTGCATGGAATAGCTTCCCTGGAGCTGAGCAGTCCATGAGAGAGTCCATAGAATCTGCATGGAGCACAGAAATAAGCAAAGACAAGGAGAACAGTGCAGGAGGGCCAAAGAGATACACTGCTCAGAATGGAAGGAATCTCCACCATGGACCGCAGCATGGGGTTTACAAAACAGTGAGTGCAGACGCCAAGGCAGCCACTGCAGCTCCAATCTCACCAGCCCACTGACCCAGCTGCTTGTCATATTCAAGCCATCTCCAGTAGCTCTTTTGAAAGAAATAAACTCTATTGAGGTATAATTCACATATAGTCAACAGTAGATATTTTACAAATATAATTTTTTTTTTGGAGAGAGACACAGAGAGAGAGGGAGAGGAAGACAGACAGACATAGGTGCGCCAGCAGCCTCTCAGCTGCTGTGAATGAAATCCAGATGCGTTCGTCCCCTTGTGGGCAAGAGCAGCATTGCGCCCTTGCGTCACTTTGCATCTGGCTAAACGTGGGACCTGGAGATTGGAACCACTGGAGATTGGAACCAGCATTCTTAGGCTTCTGGAGGCAGGCGCCTTAACTGCTAAGCCATCTCTCTAGCCCTACAAATATAATTTTGTGTTTGGCAAATTAATGCACTCAGCTTTCCACCACCAAATTCAAGGTCTAGAATATGTCCAATCTAGAATACGTCCCCTGCAGTCAACTCTCATCGCAATCTTCAGCAACCATTGGCATTCTTCACACTTGTTAACAGGGTTGCCCAGCTCTGCCACAACAAGCTCTAGAACAACTAGTCAGTCAACACGTCAGTTTCCTCATTTGGAAACTAGGAATCTAATATTAGTGACTTCCTGCGAGGATTAAATCAATCAAAGCATAGAAAGTGTTTATCACAACCTTCATCACATACTACGAATCCTATCAGGGGCTGGGGAGACGAATCCATGGGTCCAGTGCTTACTGCACAAGTACGAAGACTTGAGTTCAGATCCCCAAAACTACTTGAAAGCTGCACGTGACGACGTGTACCTGAAATCACAGTGCTGGGGAGGCAAAGACGAAAGAATCCCCAAGACTCACTGGCTAGATAGACTGGCCAAAACAGGGAGTCCTGGGTTCAATGAGAGACCCTGTCTCAAAAACTAAGGTGGAGGGCTGAGGAAATGGCTTAGCCGTTGAGGCGTTTGCCTGCAAAGCCTAAGGACCCCTGTTCTATTCCCAGGACACATGCGTCTGGAGTTCATTTACATTGCCTGGAGGCCCTGGTGGAGCCATTTTCTCTTTCTCTCTGCATCTTCCTCTCTCTCTCAAATAAATAAATAAAATAAATAAATAAATAAATAAATAAATAAAATATTTTTTAAAAAGGTGGAGAGTGATTGGGGAAGATACCAATTGTCAACCTCTAACCTACAAACACGTGCACACACACACACGTCACCCATACACATGTGTACACACGTGCACACACACACACGTGTCACCCATACACATGTGTACACACGTGCACACACATGTGCACCCATACACATGTGTCCACACGTGCACACACATGTCACCCATACACATGCATGCACACACACACATGTCACCCATACACATGTGTACACATGTGCACACACACGTCACCCATACACATGTGTCCACACGTGCATACACATGTGCACCCACACACATGCATGCACACACACACATGTCACCCATACACATGTGTCCACATGTGCACCCACAAAACATGTGTACACACGTGCACACACTAACACACACATACACCCATACAAATGCATACACACATGCGCACACTACACACACATGTGCACCCATTCATGCATACACACATGCACACACACATACAGCCATACACATGCATGCACACACACATGTCACTCATACACATGTGTACACATGTGCACACACATGTGCACCCATACACATGCACACACTAACACACATGCACACACTAACACACATGCACACACTAACACACATGCACACACTAACACACACATACACCCATACAAATGCATACACACATGCGCACACTACACACACATGTGCACCCATTCATGCATACACACATGCACACACTACACACACATGCACCCATACATATGTGTATACACATGCACACACACGTGTGCACCCATACACATGCATACGCATACGCACACACTACACACATATGTGTACCCATACAATGAAAACACACATATACACATGCACACACACATACAGCCATACACATGCATGCACACACACACACGTGCACCCATACACATGCATACACACATGCACACATGCTACACATATACACACACAAAATGTGACAATCCTATCAGCGTTAGCTAAGCGCCTAGTTTTAGAGAAAGATGATGGCACAAAGAAAGCTTGGGTTTTGCACTTTCCTTGCGTGATATCTGATGTTCAGAACTTGAATGGAAAATACATGTATGAAAACAGCTTCAATTGCAAAGCATGTTGCAGAAGATTCATCAAAAGATATGATGCTGCAATTCCATTTCTTTTACAAAAGCAAAACAACAACGGCAACAAAGAAAAAACAGCCACTGCATCTATAGGAGAAGCAGGCTTCTTATATGCACATTTATTCAGAACCATATCTTCAACACGTTTGTAACACACAAGCTGAAGTCCAGCCTTTCTCCACGGCTCCTCGTCTATTAAGCACCTGCTAAGAAACGACGACAACGGTATTGTGGTATTGTCTACATCCCAGTCTCACTTCTCGTGGTCACTGGGAACTAAAGGAAGAGCGATTACTAAGCTAGTAGCCCCAAATGCCATTGTCATAATCAGTGCCCTGGTCAAGTAAATTAAATCCCTCAAAGTGAAAAATCTTAAAGCATTTCTCTTGAACAGAAATTGCACAACGAAAAAAAATGTATTTTTTATTTTTTTAATTTCTTTTTCTAACTCTTTCTTTTTAAAAAAAAATGTTTTATTTATTTATTTGAGAGAGAGAAAGAGAAGAGTGAAATAGGTAATGGGTGCACCAGGGCCTCTGAGCGCTGCAAACGAGTTCCAGATGCATATGCCACATCTGGCTTATGTGGGTACTGGGGAATTGAACCCAGGTTCTTAGACTTCCCAGGCAAACGCCTTAACTGCTAAGGCATCTCTCCAGCCCGAAGAAAGGTATTTTTAATCAAATGCATCTTTAGTAGAAAATCACACAGAATGTGGTAAATGTTTTAATGTAAGTAAAAAAACTGATGGATGAATTGTTTGGCCTTTAACAGACTTCTAACAACTACGCTACTGATATGATTAATTAGATAAACTCTAAACAAAGTACAACAATATATTCTGAAGGTTTATATTCAAATCCCACAGTTAAACCTGAAACGGAATTAAAGATCTTAATAACTTGCAGGAGATGTTTAAGTAGCATGACACAAAAATATTAGCAACAACAGATTATTCCTATAACTGAATATTTCAACTTTGAAGCCTTTTTTTTCTTTAAAATATTTTATTTATTTATTAGAGAGAGAGAGAAAAAGAGGGGCAGATAGAGAGAGGATGGGCACATGAGAGCCTCTGGCTACTCACTGCAAACAAATTCCAAATGCATGCGCCACCTTGTGCATCTGGCTTGCATGGGTACTGCGGAAATCGAACCTGGGTCCTTTGGATTTTGCAGGCAAGCACCTTAACCTCTAAGTCATCTCTCCAGCCCTGAAGCTCTTTTAAATGACATCTAGCAATAGTAAAACTTTAAAAATATCAGAATTGGGGCTGGGAAGATGGCTCAGTGCCTGCCACACAGGCAGAAGGACCTCGGTTCAGATCCCCAGAACCCACATAAAATGCTGGATGTGGTAGGGCACACCTGTAATCCCAGTGCTTCGGAGATGGAGGTCGGTAAGGTATTCCCAGGGCTCATGGCCTGTCTAGCCAAATCCTCAATTCAGCAAAAGACGTTGTCTCAAAAAAGTCCTAAGGACTGGGGCTGAGAGATGGCTTAGTGGTTAAGGAGTTTGCCTGTGAAGCCAAAGGACCCAGGTTCAGTTCCCCAGGACCCCTGTAAGCCAGATGCTCAAGAGGCACATGCATTTGGAGTTCTTTTGCAGTGGTGGGAGGCCCTGGCATGCCCATTCTCTCTGTGTCTGTTTCTTCTCTCTCTCTCTCTCTTTCTCTTTGCTTGCAAATAAATTTAAATTTTTTTTTAAAAGCCTAAGGACCTATGTTTGACTTTCCAGGTCCCACATAGGGTAACACAAGTGCACAAGGTGGTGCACGTGTCTGAATTTCAATTACAGTGGCTGGAGGCCCTGGCACGTGAATTCTCTCTCTCTTGCTCTCACTCTAGTTACTGAGGAAGACACCTGACTTCAACCCCTGGCCTCCACATGCATAATACACACATGTGCTCATATCCTTGTATCCACATACATACGAACATGCAAGCACACATACACATGCAAAAAAAGGGTCAGGATTTAAATATATATAACATCCTTACATTTACACAATAAGAAAATATTTGGCTAAAAATATTATACATAGGGCTGGAGATATGGCCTACCAGTTAAGGCACTTACCCGCAAAGCCAAAATACCTACGTTCAATTCTGCAGGACCCACGTAAGCCAGATGCACAAGGTGGTGCATATGTCCAGATTTCACTTGCAGTTGCTAGAGGCCCTGAAGTCCCCATTCTCACTCTATTGCCTCTCTCTCTCTGCTTCTTTCTGTCATGTTCTCAAGTTAATTAGTTAATTACACATTTAAAAAAAATTATACATAACTAGAATTTTCTTTAATAAGGACTGACTCAGGTATATTATGAAATGGACTATTTTTTTCTTTTGGAGAGAGAGGGAGAGGCAGAGAGAGAGAGAGAGAGAGAATGGGCACGTCAGCAGCCTCTCGGCCACTGTGAACGAACTCCAAATGCTTGCGCCCCCTTGTGGGCAAGTGCAGCATTGCGCCCTTGTGTCACTTTGCATCTGGCTAAATGTGGGACCTGGAGATCGGAACCGGTGTTCATAGGCTTAGCGGGCAGGCGCCTTAACTGCTAAGCCATCTCTCTACCCTGAAATGGACTATTTGACTTGGGGCTACATCAATAAAATTTTGGTCTTAACACTTTTTGTCTTTTACTTCAACAACAAGAAAATGCGTTGATGGCCATCTTTGTTCCAGATTATGACATTAAAGAAACTTAGAAGATACATGATATTTAACCACAATGTACAGATGCTATTTGTTCTTTTGTAAAATAAACTGGAAAACTGAAGATATATAAACACTAGCTGGATATTTGCCAATACCAGCAAACTGGTATCATTTTTAAGGCATAATACAATTATGGTTTTCTTTTTAAAGAATTTTTCCTATTTAGAGGTTCATAATAAAATATTTACAGAAGAAGAAGCAATAGAATGCCAGGGATTGAATCGAAATGGGGCAGGAATGTGATGAGCAGATAACAATGGGAGCCTGTGATGACACACTGCTAATCCGTGGATCTGAGCACGGACAATGTTGGTTTTATTATGCAATGCTCTTTGTTTGTGTGTTTGACATTTTTCCATAATAAAAGTTTTATTAAGATCTTCTAATTATCATCAGAGAAAATTCACTCTAATTTATGAAAATGGACAATAAAGACATTTGAAGTCAAATTCATAAAAATATTTGCACATCCCCTTCATTTAGAATACTTCGGGATTAGTTTACGCCTGTGAAACTAAACATGATTTGTCAATTGTCATGCCTTAAAATGTTTGCATACCCAAAATATTTTTATTTTTTTTCTTATTTTTATTTATTTGCATGTGCATACACATATGTGTGCGCGTGCACAACAGTGTCTTACCACTAGACACGAGCACCAGACACTTGCACCACTTTTTGTCTGCATCCAGCTTTACATGGATGGCTGGGGAATTGAACCCAGACCAGCAGGCTTTGCAAGCAAGTACCTTTAACCACTGAGCCATCTCTCTAGCCCCTAGAAATAAATTTGAATGATATTTCTATCTTTTCTTTTTCTTCCTGGCTTCTTTAAACACTGAAATAAAATCTATAGACCTCCCATTAATGGTTTTATAAATCACAGAGTAAAATAATGAGCAATGAAAAGAAGGCAAATTCTCAGAAAGTCCCATTATCCTATAACTGAACTTATTTCCACAGTGTTCTGTGTCACACTCAATTCTGTGCTATTGGGCACTACTTAATCATTTTTTTTTTGTAATTTCTTACACATTGATTATCAGAGTCTTGCTTTGTATTGGACTCTCTGAAATTAACTCAGTGAAACAATACCATGTGCTTTAGTGTACGAACACCATTGTCCTGATTGCTTTAACATGAACCTTAAGAATGAAGATCTCTGAGAAGCTCAGACACCATTCTGTGACGTTTGGCCCACAAGTGTTCCCAATCTCCTGATAATCATACCAAAAAGATTCATGAGATTCAAGAGTATTTCTTAAGACAAACTGACTTTCTTTTGTCTATTCTGATGGTTCTATTTTTTTTTTAATTTGACAGAGACAGAGAGAGAGAGAGAATGGGTGCACCAGGGCCTCTCAGCTGCTGTGAACTCCAGACGCGTGCACCACCTTGTGGGCAAGTACGGTATTGCGCCTTTGCATCACTTTTGTGTCTGGCTAAACGTGCGGTGTTCTTAGGATTCGCAGGCAGGCGCCTTCACCACTAAACCATCTCTCCAGTCGTATGCTGATGGTTCTTAGTAAATGTAGCATGAATGCTGCCTCGAGTCTAGTCAGATGTTTGCACCAAACAAGTACACACTCTTGCTTCCCTTCAGCCCCTATATCATACGACTCGAGTATATTTCCAAAGTTTAACACAGTCAATTCAAGCTAGGAATATCTTCTCATAAGACACAAACAAGGCCAGGCATGGTGTCACACGCCTTTGATCCCAGCACTTGGGAGGCAGAAATAGGAGGATCGCCATGAGCTCAAGGCCACCCTGAGATTACATAGTGAATTCCAGGTCAGCCTGAGCTAGAGTGAGACCCGACCTGGAAAAACCAAAAAAGAAAAAAGAAAAAAAAAAGAACTTGGGAGGCAGAGGTAGGAGGATCGCCGTGAGTGCGAGGCCACCCTGAGACTACATAGTGAATTCCAGGTCAGCCTGGGCCACAGTGAAACCCTACCTCGAAAAACCAAAAAAAAAAAGAAAAGAAAAAAAAAAAAAAGATACAAACATTCAGATAAAAAGTCAATAAGCGAATGAGTTCTTCCTGTGTTTCTCCATGAGATTTAGTTGGTGGAAATTGCTGCTAACGGAACTATTTTCAAATATGAAACACTTGAATTCAAGAAATAAAGTGCTAGTTTCTATTGCGATTGGTCTGAAGGTTGACAAAAAAAAAAAGACAGCTGGAATTCTTACCAGTTTTTATTGGAGAAGATATAACTGGTTCTAAACATATTCAGGAAAAAAGCAGACTTTCATAATGGATTCAGCTTTTGAATGCTTCTGTTTTTAGTTAGCTAAAAACAACTTTTCAAAGGAAAACTAGTGTTTTATCTCCTGGGACAATGATCTCTCACTTTAATGACAAAGTCCTGAATTTGCATAAATCCTTAATGTTAAGTTTAATACACCATACACATTCGGACAGTTTGTGAAGCCTTCTGTGTTCCTTTCATCATGGTAATACTAAATGCTTCTACGGCGTTTTTAGTCGATAGAAGTCCAGTACAACCAAAGAGCTGACAGAAAACCTGCCGTTTTTCAAGCCTGGCCCTTGAACATAAATTCTCTAAAAATCAATAGACTTTTCTCATCAAATGGCAGGAGTTGTGTTTCTAAATGATTAAATAACCATTTCAAAGAAGTTGGTTGTGGTAAATAAGAAAAAAAAAAAATCACCCCAAATCCCCAAACACAAAAGCTGGGCATTTCCAACACTTTAGAACCATCTTCTTAAGTGGATTTATTAACCTCACTTACTTGGGATACTTAATATTTAATGACAGGGAAGAATTGCCAATAGTTAACTCACGGATAGTGTCCAGTGAATCCATATGAAATGAATGTTGACATCAGCAGGCTTGGTAAGTGAGAAGAAAAATGAAGGAGAAAGTGAAATCATGGTTATAATGTCCTTATAGGGTGCAGTGAGGATCAGGGTGGTCAGATACCTTTCTCTGACTCCGTACAATAGCCTCAGGCCACACACAAAAGCAGCACCTGCTGAGGTAGCCTCCACACTTCCAAATGAAATTGAGCAATCCCAAATCAAAGCTATGCTTTCTCCGTGTTGAGCAAAGAAAATAAACAGATAAAATGGCTGCGTTTTATAAACACATCAGACGATAATAAATGATTATGATAGCCAGAATCTAAACATCTAAATATCACAGAACGCCACTACAGGTGTGTTTCCTATCTGAGACATGTGTTCATGCGCAGGGGTTGAAATGAGTAAGAAGATATTAGGTGAATTATTTTATGCCACGGATATAAATTCTAATTTGCCATTCATAAAATTGTTAAAATCAGTCTTTCTGGCTGATTTCACAGCTAAACAAAAAGACTAAGTTGGTTGTGGTGGTATACACCTTTATCTATTTATTTATTATTTGTTTATGAGAGAGAAAAAGAGGCAGAGAGAGAGAGAGAGAGAGAATGGGCATGCCAGGGCCTCTAGCCATTGAAAATAAATTCCAAATGCATGCACCACCTTGTTTATCTGGCTTTACCTGGGTACTGGGGACTTGAACCCAGGTCCTTAGGCTTTGCAGGCAAGTGCCTTAACTGGTAAGCCATCTCTCTGCACACTTTTATACACAACACTTGGGAGGCTGAGGTAGGCGGATTGCCAGTTTTTGCTACAGAGTGAGTTCTAGGTCAGCCTGGGTTACAGTGAGACCCTGCCTCAAAAAAAAAAAAAAAAAAAGAAAAAGAAAAAGAAAAAAGAGAGAGACAGAATAACAGTTCCTTGTATGCATCCCTTCAGTGTTACAAGAATTAAAGTAAAATAATGCAGGCTATAATAGTAACACCGTTAACTATTATTTGTATTAGTGGAGGGATTCCAGAATCAGCCCCAAACTCCCCCAGAATTCCCAGTTAACGTTCAGAAAAGAAATGAGCACTTTAGAAGCATGTCAATTCCTGGGAACTTACTTATTCTAAACAGTTAGTGCTTATTTATCTGACATGCAAGCTGAGGTGGGCATCTTGCATATTTCTGGCATATTTACATATTCATTCATAAATGCAGTCAAGAAAGTAAATTTGTCACTTTCACCAAAAATCTACTGTCTGTCCAAGATAACAAAATAAAAGGGACATGGTACAATTCACAGATTTCACCCAAAGAAATTTTCTCTAAGTCATTAATCAAGATCCAAGTATCTTACAGTTTGGAAAGTTTATCATCTGATTAAGAAACGTTGGTATTGGAGTGTTGCACTTATTAAAAAAAAAAACACAATCAATGTATACTTGTTGTGAGAACACTCGGGGCCCTTGAAAAGAACGTTAGAGCAATCCACTGTTCTTAAGGCGTCCTCTCAGACAAACCCAATCAGTCCCTGGGCTTGGTCATCTGACGTCCCTGTCGGCTTGCCACGCCAGGCACAGCCTTGAACTTTGGCTTGTCTAAGGGTGTCTCTTGTACTACCTCCATATCTGGCCCCAGTCACATCCCTGATCCTCTTTCAACTGCTCAGACTGTGTTTTGGAATGTGCTCCACGTTTTCCTCAGCATTTCCACCCCTGTTTTGTTCCTGGCTTGACTTTGTACCCTGTTCCAAGAGCCAATATCTTGCACAAGTCCATTCTGTTGTTAGCAGTACAGGAACTGTTTTCAAAGCCCAAGCAGATTAGACTTTACAAATTAGTGGAAAAGCCAGATATAGTAGGAACACTGATAGCGGTGAGAAATGATGGCTAACCACCCGACAGCCATGATAGGCTGTCTTAACAGAGGGCACCGTTGCTCCAGAACTTGGCAGAGCCAGCCACAGGGCAAAGCTGTAAACTGCAAGGGGCCTTTTGAATCCTGCACCCGCATGTAAAGATGAAGAAAACGAGATCACAAAGCTATAATGTGCCAGAGCTGGAACTGAATACATCTCTAATGCTACCAACTCCAGAAAGTTGCCTACTTAGTGAAAGAAGGCATAGAAAACAACAACAACAGTGTATCATAAGTCCCCAAAGGCACACTTGGGCTACCGAATACACTTAGGGTCTAAATATGCATGTATGCCATAGCCCTGTAATTATACTACATAGATGGTCCAGGATACTGTGATGGACGTCAATTCCATAGTTTAGTTTAAAATGTGGAATTGTCACAAAATTTACACTATTCGGAGCAAGAACAAAGTGGGATAATTAAGGTAATCTGGGGTTGAAGGGATGAGAGGGACTTGGATTTCAATCCTGGCTTCAGTATTCCTTGAACTTGACCGACCCAGGTCTATGGCTTCTTTAGGTCAGCGCTGCCCCTGGGCTGGGTGTTGAAACTAATGGAGAGTGTAGCCTGAATGTTTTGCTCAGTGACAGACATATCACAGTCACCAGAAAATGTCAAGTTTTAAAAGATGAAGGGAAGGGCTGGAGAGACAGCTTAGCGGTTAAGGCGTTTGCCTACAAAGCCAAAGGATCCCGGTTCGGCTCTCCAGGACCCATGTAAGCCAGATGCACAAGGGGCCACATGGGTCTGGAGTTCGTTTGCAGGGGCTGGAATGTAACCCATCACAGCAGTTTTTGTTACAAGTGGGTGGGTGCACTGTGTGTGCATGTGTGCCTGTTCGGGCGGGTGTATATGTATGTGTGCGTGTATCTGCACATATGTGTATGTGGAGGCCAGAGGACAACCTCAGGGGTTATTCTTAGGAATGCCATCTACCTTTGTTTTTTAATATATATTGTATTTTTAATATTTATTTATTTGACAGAGAAAGAAGGAGAGAGAGAGAGAATGGGTGCACCAGGTCCTCAGCCACTGTCAACAAACTCCAGACACATGCGCCCCCTTGTGCCTCTGGCTAAAGTGGGTCCTGGGGAATCGAATCTGGGTCCTTTGGCTTTGCAGGCAAATGCCTTAACCGCTAAGCCATCCCTCCAGCCCCTGCCTTTTTTTTTAATTTTTTTTAATATTTATTTTTATTTTGGAGAGAGACACAGAGAGATAGGGAGAGGAAGACAGATAGGGATTGGCGCGCCAGCAGCCTCTCAGCCTCTGTGAACGAAATCCAGATGTGAGCGCCCCCTTGTGGTCAAGTGCGGCATTGCGCCCTTGCATCACTTTGCATCTGGCTAAACGTGGGACCTGGAGATTGGAACCGGGTTCTTAGGCTTAGGAGGCAGGCGCCTTGACAGCTAAGCCATCTCTCCAGCCCCCTGCCTTTGTTTTTGAGACAGGGATTCTCATTAGGCTGTAGGAAGCAAAGTAGGCTAGACTGGATGGCACAGGATCTGCCCGTGTCCACTTCTATAATGCTGAGATCACAAGTGCATACCAGTGGGCCTGGCATTTTGACATGGGTCCTGAGGAGAGAACCCAGCTCCTCATGCTTACAAAGCATGCACTTAACTGACAGCATCTCCTTGGCCCCACAGTTAGTCTTCCAAGTGAAGAATGTCCAAGCGGTTAAGGCAAGACCAGAAGTTGTATCTGGAACATTCATTCTCTGTGGTATTTGGGGGCGGGGGGGGGGTCTTCACATGAATGTTTTTAAGAACTGTTGCAAACAACTGACAGGGGGATGGTGAGCAGAGCCCACACTGGGCACGGAGACAAGACATTTGGACTGCAGCCTGTTTCCGTCATGCTTCCTCCAAGTCTTTTGTAAAATGCAGAGTTTCCGTTTCTCCTGTGCAAAAACCCAACAAAACCAGGTGTGGTGGTGCACACTTTTCATCCCAGCACTCAGGAGGCAGAGGTAGCAGAATCGCTATGAAAAAAAGAAAGGAAGGAAGGAAGGAAGGAAGGAAGGAAGGAAGGAAGGAAGGAAGGAAGGAAGGAAGGAAGGAAGGGAGGGCAGAAAGAAGGAAGGAAGGGAGGGAGGAAGGAAAATCCAACAGACCCTCCATATCAGAGGCTCATTGCCTCACTGGACCTTGTGTGCACAAGTGTGGTTTGTTGTTGGCATCTGAACACTCCATGGTGTGCCTGGCAAAGGTTTGACTCCGCTTTTTCAGCGTTAGTAAAAACAACATGACTGTGTGACTACACTGCTCTTGGAACACTGGACGTATGAGTTTCAGGGGAATAGAAGAAATCTTTCTGCAAAGTTTCAAGTTTTCAACACCAAATGGGATCAGCAATCCTGGGGAATTGATAGAATCCAACTTTGGACACTGACTCCTCTACAGCTTAAGCCAACCACTGAGTGAATTAGCAAAACCTTGTGGCCATGAGGAAATCCTTCTATTGTAATTTTTAAAGTGTGTATGTAGACTTAATATTGCTTAACTGTCCACTTAAAAAAGGCTAAGATGGTGAATTTTATGTTAATGTGTATTTTGGCAGAATGAGGAGGACCATAGGAAGGGCTATTGTTACTAAGAAAGGTTTTTTACATACATGACAGATAGATGATAGATAGATTAGATGATTGATTGATTGATTGATCGATTGATTGATAAATAGATAGGCAGACAGGTAGGTAGATAGACAGATGATCGATGGTAGATAGATAGATAGATAGATAGATAGATAGATAGATAGATAATAGTTGGATGGATGGATAGATGATAGATGGATGGATGGATAGATAGATGGATAAAGGGTATATGTTTGTGCCAGGGCCTCTTGCCACTGCAAATGAACTCCAGATGCACATACTACTTTGTACATGTGGCTTGATGTGGATCCTGGGGAATCAAACCCCAGGTATTCAGGCTTTTATAAGCAAGTGTCTTTAAGCAATAAGCAAGCCATCTTACCAGCTCTGCTTGTTCTTTCTTAGTTTTTTTTTGGGGGGGGGGTTGTTTTGTTTGTTTTGTTTTGTTAATTCTCATATTTATGACATTTAAATTTGGAGTTTGATTGCAGTGGCTGAGGCCCTGGAGCACCAATTCTCTCTCTCTCACACATTCTCTAAAATTAAAAATTGCAAAAAGAGAAATTCTGTTTCAAATAAAGTAGACAGGTGTGAGCCAACGAAAAAGAGGTGCTCTGACCTCCATGCATGCACCGTAGCCCATGAGCACCCAAACTCACATCACACCACACATAAGCATGTACAACATAATTTTTTAAGAAAGCATTCCTAGGTTATAGGGGGTGTTTCTGTGTTTGTGTGGTGTGCATACATGTGCGTGCGTGCACATGTGTATGCATGGGCTTGTAGGGGGCCAAGGAATTAATCTCTGTCAATCTTATTTTTTGGAACAGTCTCTCACTGAACCTTGAACTCATCCGTTCAGCTAGCCAGGGAGCATCCTGTCTCAGCTTTTCCAGATCTGTGTACCACAACACCTGGCATTTTTACGTGGGTGCTGGGACTCCAAACTCAGGCCCTCACACATGCTTGGCAAGTACTTTACCATCTCCCCAGCTGACCCCAGGGGTTGTGTTTTAAAAGTTACCTTAAGGCTTGTGCTTTACTGAGGGGAACCCAATCTTTCCAGCTGCACTTACATGTTAAGAGTTTTATAACTTCGCACTAAATTGTCATAACTGCATGATCAACCCATGCCATAATATTTGATTATAAATCTGTGGCTTCAAGTTGTTCTTTGTTTGAGTGACAGGTTGGCAAGAAAGCAGTCTGAGTCTCGTGATAGAGCAGTAAAGTGAGAGGAATTTTCTAGAAAAGGCAGCAGGGGCTTTGCTGTGTGAATGGGCAGTGTGGGAGGGCCACTGCAGATAGGGTAGGCTCTCTGGTTTCTTGTGAATCAGAGGCCAGCAGCTGTTCTGTGAAAGCTGCACCGAGTAATGTCAGAGCTGTACATCTGTCTGCTCACAAGGAAGAGGACAGACGCTTGACTCCACTTCCTTTGTTTTACAAAGCTTTAAACTAGTCTTTCACAGTTCTTCATAAAATACATGATAAACTGTTGTTAACTGAAGTCACTCCACTGTATTGCAGAAAGTTAAGCTTATTTCTCTTAGCCAACTTTCCATTACCTCTCCCCTTTCCCTCCTTAGCCTCTCTTGCTGACTACTTGACAGCCCACATCTAGAAGATCAACTGTGTGCACCAAAAACTCAGTGGCTTGAGAACAATTGAGTAGGCATGGGCACGTGATCTGTTCATTCATTGCCGACGTTAAACTGTAAGGTCCTCGGGAACAGAAACAGGTGTCACTGTCCTTATATATCTGGCAACTGAGGACAAGTGAAGAATGTTTCATGTGAGAAAGAGGGGGAGAAAGGTAGAGATGGAGGGAAGAAGAGAGGAAGAAAAAAAAGGAAGGATAGAGGGAAGGAAGATGGCAGACCAAGGAGTGAAGAGTGAATTTGGGAGACTAAAATAAATTGGCAGTATCAGAAAATAGGTTCTGAACGTTATGTTGAAATTTTCCTGTTGGGGGCTGGGGAGATTTCTCAGTAGTTAAAAACACTTGATTGAAAAGCTTGACAGCCAGGGTCTGATTCCCTAGTACCCATCTAAAGCCAGATGCAAAGTGGTTCATGAATTGAGTTTGTTGGGCATGCCCATTCTCTTTCTCCCCCTCTCTCTTTCCCTCCTTCTCTCCCTCTCTCTCGCTCTCCTCTCTCTCCTCACAAATAAATAAATAAAAATGTTTTAGAAAATTTCACGTTGATTTGTTTTAATTTGGTACTTTGACTTTAATAGGAGCTGGCAAGAGTCTCAACTTCTCTCGTTTTTTTTTTTTTTTTTTCACTAAACTGCATGTAAAAGTCATGTAATTTACAAAATAAAATAGCCAACAAATTAGGGCCTGGTTGTCAATGATGCTGCCTGACTACTTCCTGTGATTTTTCTTCCCAATCCTGTATTTTGAGTATTTTCCCCAGATGTGTCCCATGAGGGTAGTAAAGAGAATCATGAAAACTAAATCACAAGACTGCTTCACATTTTACTATATTTTTACTTGATATACATCTTACTTGCAGAAGTCCAGTTAGTGTATTTAGTTGTACCAACCCCATTAGTCACTATTAAAAAAGAAAAAGGTTCATTGAACAGAGAAAGTACCTATGAAAGGGCTTCCACCGCCAGCACTTTATCAGAGAGAACTCGTTGGAGTTATGGGGCCATGGTCACTGAGAAAAATCTTTGCCATTTGAACTCAGGATAGTTAAAAACAAAGGTACACATACTTCTCTGACACCAGCTTTGTTTCTGGAAACCATGTGATTTCTTTGTTGATGCATTCAAAACCCCATGCTGAACACAAACAACCCCACTGAAGAGAGCCCTCAATGGAATGGGGGTGTATGTAAAAGGACAACATGAGGGGAACAGGACCAACACGTGATTTGATCATAGAGTACAGTTCATAATACAAAAATAGTAATTTCAACATATAGAATGACTTCTGAATAGAATTTATTCATACTGAATAAATAGCTTCTATGATTATGTGCCTATGGTTACATGGTAGCTGAATACCAGACTTCTAAAATAAGAGGGGGGGGGCTGGAGAGATGGCTTAGCAGTTAAGTGCTTGCCTGTGAAGCCTAAGGACCCTGGTTCAAGGCTCGATTCTCCAGGACTCACGTAAGCCAGGTGCACAAGGGGGCGCGCGCATCTGGAGTTTGCTTGCAGTGGCTGGAGGCCCTGGAGCACCCATTCTCTCTCTCTCTCTCTCTCTCTCTCTCCCTCTTTCCCTGTCTGTTGCTAATTAATAAATAAATAAAATGTTTTTTTAAAAAATATTTAAAAAATAAAATAAGAGAAGGTAATCCTTTTTTTCCCAAACATGGAAACATTAATTAATTACCTGAATTGATATGTAATAATGAAGCTATGTTTTTGAGAGGGCAAAGATGCTCAGAAAATTCCATGAGGGTGAGATTGACTGATGATTGATTGATTGATTGATACACAGAGAGAAAGAATGGGTAAGGCAGAGCTTCTAGCCTCTGCAAACAAACTCCATATGCAAGTGCCACTTTGTGCGTCTGGCTTTACGTGGGTACCGGGGAATAGAACCAGGGTTGTCAGACTTTGCAGGCGCAGGCGAGTGCCTCAACCACACAGCCATGTCTCCAGCCCGAGTGAGTTATTTAATGAGTATCTGTGAGTGTATGCATGTTCGGGGGGGGGGAGTACATGTGTGTGTCGTATGTGTGCATGTTTGTGCATGTGCATGCGCAGGTCTGAGGACAACCTTAGCCATCGTCTTCAGGAATGCCGCCTACCTGTCTTGTCGCTGAGTGTCTCATATGCCTATAGTTCACTATACAGGCTAGGCTGGCCATTGCCTGTGTCGCCCCAGTGCCGGGATTACAGGCACACACCAGTTTTTCTACATGAGTTCTGAGGATAAAACTCAGATCCTCATGCAGCAGGCAAGCATAGACTAGTCCCACCGCCACTCAGGACCCTGCTTGGCTTGAGCAGACACACCCTCCTTCTAAACAATGCGCCTAGCAATATGTTGTTAACCTGGGACCCACTCCTGTGCGAGCTGCACACACCTGCTCCACACAATAAACCAGCTTTCTCCTCCCCTTAGCAACCATTCTTCCTGAACATTACCTATTCAAATATGTTTTTAGATAGATCCGGTATAGAATAGCAGGGGGGGCATCCAGCCTGGACTGGTTTGGGGGTGTATGCACAATGCGGCAAACTGTGTCCTCTAAGTGAACTTTTAGGGGAACCCCCCCTATTCACCCTATATAGCAAGGTGTGCATTTGATTAAAAACACATGCATTGTGGGAAGGAATATACACAATAGAAAAAAAAATGTTATATAGCCCAAACCTGTCAATCAAGCTACAGAAACACCCAAACTATGCCCCTAGCAACTGATTCATCCTCCGCCAAAAGTGCCGTACAGAGAAGCCCCAGACCACTTCCTGGTGCTTGAGAGTGCTCTCCACTTCACTGACCCCTTTGGCAGTGTACCCAAACCTTTATCAAACTTTACTAAAATGTCTTTCTGCATAACGTCTTATGTGTGACTCTCTTTAATTCTTTGAATATGTGGCCAAGAACCCGGAAACACCCAGAGACCATCGGTAACACTCATGCTTGTTGAGGTAAGTCCTTCACCAACTGAGCTATCTCCCAGCTGTGAATGAAAAGGCACAGCCATTTGAGGGAAACCCCAAGAGAAGTCATGCCAAGCCGAGTTTTAGCTTGCCAGTTCTAAAGAACACTTGTAACCTCAGGTGCCTGCCAACCCTCCACGTCCAGTAGAAGAGCTAGTGTGGTATCAAGAGAGTCGTGAAAGTACGCAGTTGAGGATGGCACGGAATAAGGGCACTTCATGCAATCAGTGAGATTTATCAACAAGAGCACAAAAGGCATAACTTGAAAGTTCACGTAGTATGAAAAAGCTACAAGCGGTACAGACGTTCCTTGACTCAAGATGGGGTTATGCCCCAATAACCCAAGCCTAATTTGAAAAGGCCCAACGTTGAAAATGTAAAGTTCCAGAAGCCAAAAAAAAAATCACAGGTGAGATATAAAAACAGAAAACCTAGGATCTATAAGCACTGGCAAACTGGACATGATGGTACACACCTGTAATCGCGGCCCTGCGGGGTGGGGCAGGGGCTGAGTCCAAAGTTCCATGCCTGCTGCTTGGGTACGGCTTTGGTACTCTCCCAAAGTCAAGGAGTTCTATGCCAGAGATGACTTATGTCGATCGGATTTCAGACTTTAGTTAATGAATAGAAGAGAGATTTTAATTTTTCATCCACAGTTGACTTATGAACATCCAGGGAAAGCCAGCAAGCATATCAAGTGTCTCGAGAACAATATGGTAGCAGACCGTTTTTCTATAGAGCAAACCATTGACAAAGAAAATACAGATGATCTTTCTCGTTTCCATTACAGTGGTTTCTATAAATTTCACTTCAAGTCTTCTTAGATCTGACAGATAATGTTCATAAAATCTTGTTGGGATCCAAACTAGAATTGAGCTCAAATATTAAACATGACATTTATGGGGATATATCTTATATTCCAAAGAAAGGCAAGACACTATTGAATTACCATAAGGCATAGCAACTGTCAAGAAACACATTCTAAAAATATGCTAAAAGAATGTCTGTTTCACTCTCAGCATTGAGGGCCTAGGATTAAAGATCAGTTGTAATAAATAAAGGCAGACACTGAAGAAATCTGAACAAACTGTAGTTTATAATGTTATTTCAAACTTGTCTCTCTAAATATGTTTTGAACTTACTAAAGAGAGGGATTGTGTTAGACGGCACAAGTCTTAGAGAACCGTGTGAAATAGCCAATAAAAAATATAATTAATTACCAGATCCACTAAACAGGTCAAGGCAGAGGATTCAACTTATCTTGGTATCCTGACATGTTCTTGTGGTTAAAATCAGTAGCTATTAATCTTCTGATCTATATAAGCTGGACAAATTATTCACAACTGTAACAAGCAAATAAATGTAAGAGCTCAATTCAAAGTGCAGATATGATTAAGATTTCATTTAAGGACTCCTTATTTTGTGATAAAATGTCATGAAATCTTTAAATTTTGGTATTTTTTTTATGTACCAAAGTAAATTCAGAACTGAATAGCAACATGACGTGAAAGAAACTGTTATATAGATTGCTCTATTTTGATGGTTGATGGCTACTTCCTGGCTTTCTGGATGGTCGACTCTTCTGGAAGCTTAGTTATTATTTTTATTTGTCTTTAAAATTAGCATACACGGGCTGGAGAGATGGCTTAGTGGTTAAGGCATTTGCCTGCGAAGCCAAAGGATCCCGGTTCAATGCTCCAGGACCCACATAAGCCAGATGCATGAGGGGCACATGTACCTGGAGTTTGTTTGCGGTGGCCAGCGGCCCTAGCATGCCCATTCTCTCTCTGTGTGTCTGCCTTTCTTCTCTCTCTCTGCTTGCAAATAAATTTAAAAAAATTTTTTTAAATGCTTTAAAAAATTAAAAAAAGTTAGCATACACAATAATGGGCGTCGTTATGGCATTTTCACAATACTTTGTTCTTGGGGACACTACTCCCCACACCCCTCAGCCATCTCCTTCCTCCCTTGCTTCTGGTCCCTTTCCTCCCCCTCATAGTCTCCTCCTGCTTTCTAGTCACAGATATTTTTTGTTTTGTTTTGTTTTTCGAGGTAGGATCTCGCTCTAGTCCAGGCTGACCTGGAATTCACTATGTAGTCTCAGCATGGCCTTGAATTCATGGCGATCCTCCTACCTCTGCCTCCTGAGTGCTAGGATTAAAGGCCCAGCTTTCTTTGTGTGTGTATATGTATATATATATATATATATATATATATATATATATATATATATATATATATATATATAAATATTTGACAGGGAAAGAGGGAGAGAGAGACAGAGCAAGAGAGAAAGAATGGGCATGCCAGGGCCTCCAGCCATTGCAAACGAACTCCAGATGCGTGTGCACCCTTGTGCATCTGGCTAATGTGGGTCCTGGGGAATTGAACCTGGGTCCTTTGGCTTTGCAGGCAAACGCCTTAACCGCTAAGCCATCCCTCCAGCCCTCGTCACAGATATTATATTACCCTCATTTTTCTTCCCAAGATCTCGTTTTCCCTTCCTATGCTCCCCTTTGTTTCATGACTGACCTACATGCACACACATGCTAAAACAACTAAAATCTATAGTGTGCGTACAAAAGGAAACACGCACTATTGATCTTTGTGGGCCTGACTTCTCTCACTGAACACAACAGCTCCTCATCCTGGGTGGTTGCATCTTATGATCCAAAGCCTAGAGTACCGGTTCTGCTCGTGAATGCTCGTTTAGCAACTCGGGCTCACTATAACCAAGCCAATTTAAATATCCTATGTGTTTAAATAATGAGCCCATGGAAATAAACAAAATGAACCCTATAGATGGGGAACTTTTTAAATGAATAAATTACATTTTAAGGGCAGAAAGAAATCTTTCAGAGCATAAAAACATAAGGATGGGGGATGGAGAAATGGCTTAGCAGTTAAGACATTTGCCTGTGAAGCCAAAGGATCCCGGTTCAATTCCTACGTAAGCCAGATGCACAAGGGGGCACATGCATCTGGAGTTTGTTTGCAGTGGCTGGAGGCCCTGGAGTGCCTGTTCTCTCTCTGTATGTCTCTATTCTATCTCTCTGTGCTTACAAATAAATAAATGAGATAAAAAAAAAAAACCTACAAGGATGGGTCTTTATTACCCCAAAGGTTCTATGGTGGAGCACTACAGGGTGGTTTTGTAATTCACACGCTTCCCTCCAGAGGCTCAAACAAAGTGAAAAGGCTGCGGTGCGTCAGGCAATGATCTAATGATACTGAGCAGGGCTGGGTCTCTCCTTCCATGATGGCACCTCACTGATCGGTTCTGAAGAGCGCACCAGACTCCACTGGCCTCGAAGGAACAAAACTGCTACTCGCATTTTGTAGATAAGAAAGCGGAAACACAGAAATGCTTTCCACATGGTCCGAGATCCCAATCACAGAGAAACTGGCTGTCAGTTGTTCGTGAACATGGTAAATACCGACGTGACTTGATGATGACTTGATCCCGTTCAGGAAGTTTTCTGTTTCCTGGTCGCCATTCTTTCTCTTACATTGGGTCTTGAAATACTTCTCACGTTGCTTTCAGCAATTTATTTTCCATTACAGTTAGAAGCAGTGATTAAGTGACTAGCATTTTGTAGTCTCTGTGCACACTGATAACATCTTGGCAGCCTTCCCCTTCCCACACTCTAAGTGAACAGGACAGACCAAGTCACGAACACTTTTCTCCAGGTTGAGCTCCAGAAGAACCACATCATCCCGGGACAGATGGAGCACCACAGAGTTGGGCTTCTTTTGTTGTATTTAGCCTGTTCTGTCATAAGCAAAGAGTCACTTAGCAGCATAGCAAAACATTGTGCTAGAAAAGTGTAACCCAGGGGGCTGGAGAGTTAGCTTAGCAGTTAAGGCACTTGCTTGCAAAGCCAAAGGACCTCGGTTCGATTCTCCAGAACCCACGTAAGCCAGATGCACAAGGGGGCACATACATCTGGAGTTCATTTGCAGTGGCTGGAGGCCCTGGCATGCCTATTCTCTCTCTGTATTTCTCTCTCTCTCTCTCTCTGCCTCTTTCTCTAAAATAAATAAATAAAATAAAAAGAAAAATGTATCCTGGTGTTACCAGTTATCACATCCATTCTGGGACAGAGAACAGAACAATAATCAAACTGCCACACTGAAGCCGTAAAATTTATTTCCAATGCTTCCCTGTCTTGAGAGGTCTGTAAATCCTGTGCAGTGAACGATCATGCAAAAGAACTCCATTTAACATAAACGCTGTTTCCTTCTTCTAGTACAGAAGAGCTTTGTCCAACATCATCAAGACAAACGTCTCCAAATCAGGCCAAGTGTCTCGGGGCCCACGGCCTTCCCTGTGCTTATGGAGCCATATAGAATAACAAATGGTGACATTTAAAGCAAACTGTGCTTGTGACATCATTTCACGTGTGCATACTTCTGTTAACTGAGGAAGTGAGTTCAATTAGACTTGCCAGTGATTATAATTAGTGGAAGGAAACGGTCTGAAATTGCACAGTATTGAGTATGGCAGTCCTCTCTTCTCCTCAGAGGGGATACAGTCAAAGACCCACAGCAGATGCCTGAAGCCACGGACAGTACAGAGCCCTACTGTAGCTGTGTGCGTTCCTGGGTGCCCTGTGTCATTGCCATATAACGCCAGTGCTAATCTTCCCGTCTGGGTTTTATGCTCAACTGTCTCCTGACATTGATACCTTGGCGCTGAAGTCAGGGTCACTGGCTAGGACATGTGTATTGTGTTACTGTGACACCCAGTCTGATAACCCAGGTGACTCCTAGGTGACTAAAGGGCTGGTGACATATATGCTAGGCAAAGAGCTGATGCCCATCTTGGTGGGACGGAATGGAATGGTACAAGTTATCTTTCACGCTACAAAATAGCACAAAATTTACAATGTATACGTCATTTCTGGAGTTTCCCATTTAATGTGTTTAAGTTACTGTACACCACTTAAATCAAAACTATGGCAAGTGGGGCAGGAGAGATGGCTTAGTGGTTAAGGCGCATACCTGTGAAGCCTAAGGACCCAGGTTCAATTCTCTATGTCCTACGTAAGCCAGATGCACATGGTGGCACATGCGTCTGGAGTTCATTTGCAGTGGCTAGAGGCCTTGGTGTGCCCATTCTCACTTCCTCTCTGTCTCTCTGTCACTCTCTCTCTCTGTCTCTCTCTCTCTCTGTATGTCTTTAATAAAATAGAAAAAAAAAACTATGGAGAGTGAAACCACAGAAAGGGGAAGACTACTGTATTTCTTTATTTTTAAACTTTTTTTTCAATTTTTATTTATTTATTTGCAGGCAGAGAGAGGCAGACAGAGAGAATATGGGCATGCCAGGGCCTCTACCCACTGTGAATGAACTCCAAATGCATGTGCCCCTTGTGCCTCTGGCTTACGTGGGTCCTGGAGAATCAAACCAGGATCCTTTGGCTTGGCAGGCAAACGCCATTACTCCAGCCCCCTGTATTTCTTGACACAAGTGTTTGCTTTATAACCAGTCAATAAACTAACTATTTTTATGATATTCAGGATTCGTATGGAACTCAAACAGTTACAATGCCCAGTTGAAGATTAAGAGTGGTGGTTGAGGGTTGGAGCAATGGTTCAGTGATTAAAGGGATCGCCACACAAACATGAGGAGCCAAGTTCAGGCCCCTGCTGGCACACACAGAAATGCTGAGACAGTATGGCACTGCTCACCTGCAATTCCATCCCTGACGAGGTGGGTCTGTGTATGGGGTGTGTGTGTGTGTGTGTGAAGTGAGGGCACATATGTGTGCCACAAAAATATAAGTGAACGTCAGAAGACAACCTGAGTGTCAGTGTCTTCCCTCCACCTTGTTTTGAGGTGGGCACTGTCACTGTTTACCACTGGACATACATGGACAGGTGGCCTATGAGCTTCTGGGACTCGCTCATCTCCACATCTCGCCTCACCAGAAGCATGCTGGGATTATAGACACTAGCTATTCCATCTGGCTTTATGTAGACACTGGGGGCCAAGCTCAGGCCCTAATGTTTGCATACCAAGCACTTCCGCCCTCTGAGCCATCTCCCCTGGCAATATCATCCAGATCACTTTGATACAAAATATATCGAGTCTACCACAGCAGAAAAAAGTAATGAATATGCCACATCAAACTGAAAAGTAAATTTGCTATGTTTTCTTATTTTGTTTAATAGGCTATTTTGATAAAGCTTGCATTAAGCAGACATTTAATATCTCCTTACATTATAAACGTTCTTTCAGAGATTTTATGGCACATATTTCCTATTTTCACATGATGGTTAATTTTTTTCTTGTAAGAAACATCAAACAAAATGCCAAATTTTAGGGTTTTTTTTTTTTTAAACATTCAAAGTTTTCTGATGCAACTGAGGTTTTGTCATTGTTATCATTATTTGTGATAACTTGGCATAAAAATGTGTAATGCCAGGGCTGGAGAGATGGCTTAGCGATTAAGGCACCTGCCTGCGAAGCCAAAGAATGCTTGTTCAAATCTCCAGGTCCCACGTTTAGCCAGATGCAAAAGTGACGCAAGTGTGCAATGTCACGCATGGCCACAGGGGGCGCACGTGTCTGGAGTTCGTTCACAGTGGCTGAGAAGCCCTGGTGTGCCCATTCTCTCTTGGCCTCTTCTTCTCTCTGACCCTCTCAAAAAAAGAAAGAAAAGAAGAAAGAACGACCACACATATCAGTTGACTTTTTTTCAAAGGCACTGAGAACCAAGTTGAAGCATAAACAACTGAAACCACTTAGGTGAGGAGCAAGATCTTAATGCCCCTGGAATCCCAATCTATGCCAGGAATGTTCTTATTCTAATAGTGGCCAATCGTGTGTATGCATATTATTCCTTCATATTTCCTAAATTGTAATGCTTCTCTGCTTTGCCACATATATATATATAAAAGTTTCAATCACTTATTCTACTGAGTATTATCAAGGAAACCAGCAAAGAGAAATACCCATAATTCAGGGAGGGAGCTGGAGAGATAGATCAGCAGATAACAGCATGTTCCACACACACATGAGACCCCAAGTTCAATCCGTAGCACCCATGTAGAAAGCCAGGCATTGCCATGCATATCTGTAACTCCAGGGCTGAGGGGCAGAGACAGAGGGATTTCTGAGGCTCCCAGTAAGCCAGTCTAACAGGAAAATGAAGAAACTCCATAGTCAGTGAGAGACTCTGCCTCAAGGAAATAAGATGAAAGAGTGATAAGAGGGAGTCATGGATGTCTTTCTCTGGTCTCCACACGTATGTACTGCATACAGCTATACACACAGGTGTACACAACACACATACCACACGTACTATACAGGTATACACATAACGCCCCCTCCCCTAAAAACCAAAGCAATCAGGGGGTTGATTGACAAAGACAGATGCGTATCTGGTTGAGATGTGTGCGTGGAGAAGCCAACGATGAAGAATTCAGACAGAAATTGCCTTTTTGTTTGATCTCACAGTCCAGTTGCTCAGAATAATCAAATCAGTTTGTACAGTGAAAGTTTCAAAGAAAATACTCTAGGGCTAGAGAGATGGCTCAGCAGTTAAGTGGCTTTCCTGCAAAGCCAAAGGACCTCAGTTTGATTCCTCAGGACCCACGTAAGCCAGATGCACAAGGTAGCACATGCATCTGGAATCTGTTTGCAGTGGCTAGAGGCCCTGGTGGGCCCATTATCTCTCTCTCTCTCTCTCACTCTTTCAAATAAATAAATAAAATATTAGAATATACTCTAAACATTCTAAAAGAAATCAAATGACTGCAACGAAGAAAAACATTGCTTGTCACCAGGAAAAAAAAAAAAAAAAAAAAGAATGTGTGGAAATGAGAAGCTGAAAGCATTCTAGAAATAAAGAGGGAAAAAAAATTTCTCTTGTTCTTAAAAAAAATACCGTGTCCCCCGAAAGCCTGGCGTGGTGGCGCACGCCTTTAATCCCAGCACTCAGGAGGCAGAGGTATGAGGATCACTGGGAGTTTGAGGCCACCCTGAGAATATATAGTAAATTCCAGGTCAGCCTGGGCTAGAGTGAGACCTTACCTCAAAAAAAAAAAAAAGAAAAAAAAAACCACCCCTGCAAGCAAATCATTACCAAGAGCCCCAGCCCGGAGGCTGGCTGTCTCTCCTCGCTTGATTCCCGCATTCCCTGGCAGGCTGGGCCCTGATGGGAACTGATCGGTGGATGTGGTAAACCAAGCAACATAGCTCTTTGTGAAGGGAATTAATAGTATGAAAACATAGCAATTAACCTTAATCCTCCAGTAATGAATCATAAATAGACCAGACTGTTCAATTTACCCAGAATTCAGGGACCAGAAGCCACAGACAGCAATATGCTTAGTGCACCAAAGGGTCGAACCCACAAAACATTTTTGTTGGGGGAAAAAAAAAAACGGTTTGGCGGGTGCCTTGAAAAAAAAAAAGTGTTCGACCATAGGATGGGAGACCGTGGCTTCCAGCAGACGGCCTGGGTATGGGGGTGTGACACAGTAGCTGAGTGTGGAGCAGTTTGTCAAAGAACAGCTGGCTCAACAGCTTCAATGGATTCAGGGCCATGTTTGAAATAAGCATTCACCATGAAAACATTTACCTTAAATCAAGAACCGCCTTCCTGTTATATTCTGAAATATGTTGTTCGGCTGTAAACTGCCATTGCATTCAGTGTTTGCTCACCTAATTGCTTTCTCATAAAGCCAGCATTGTCCATGGTTTCTGGAAAGCTCCCAGCGCTCAAGGCATCCTGGGTCCTTAGAAACTTTAATACACCAGTGAATATATCCAGTCCCTGTCGTTTTCTCAGGTATCGTGTACAGAGCTTTACAAAAGACCAATCTCCCAATTTTAAAGTTTACATTTGGCCTTTAGTATTAGCTCATGGAAATTCAAGTATGATTTTATGTTTCCCTTAAGTTTCTAGTGGTTTTTTTTTTTTGGAGAGGGACAGAGAGAGAGAGAGAGAGGGAGAGGAAGACAGATAGAGATGGGCGCGCCAGCAGCCTCTCAGCTGCTGCGAACGAAATCCAGATGTGTGCGCCCCCTTGTGGTCAAGTGTGGCATTGCGCCCTTGCATCACTTTGCATCTGGCTAAACGTGAGACCTGGAGATTGGAACTGCTGGAGATTGGAACCGGCGTTCTTTAGGCTTAGGAGGCGGGCGCCTTAACCACTAAGCCATCTCTCCAGCCCAAGTTTCTAGTGTTTTCACCTAAATTATCCTGCACTTCCTTCCCCTTGCCAAGCCCTGTGGCCACACCCTTCTCAATGCTACATCTCTCCTCGGTACCTCTTCTTCTGCCCCAGCTCTTGCTTGGGGTTGAAATCTTGCATCTCTTGCCAAGATGTTTTTCACTTGCTTTGGCAACTATTGTCCAGCCTATAGTCTTCTCTGTTTGAATTCATCCTAGAAGTCTCCCTCTTTAAAAAAAAAAAAAAAAAATTCCAGGGCTGGAGAGATGGCTTAGTGGTTAAGTGCTTGTCTGTGAAGCCTAAGGACCCCGGTTCAAGGCTCCATTCCCCAGTACCCACATAAGCCAGATGCACAAGCATGCATCTGGAGTTCGTTTGCAGCAGCTGGAGGCCCTGGTGCATCCATTCTTTCTCTCTCTCTCTCTCTTCCTCTCCTCTCTCTGCTTCTTTCTCTCTGCCTGTCACTCTGAAATAAATAAATAAAAATAAACAAAAACAATTTAAGCTGGGCATGGTGGTTCACGCCTTTAGTCCCAGCACTCGGGAGGCAGAGGTAGGAGGATCGCCGAGAGTTCAAGGCCACCCTGAGACTACATAGTTAGTTCCAGGTCAACCTGGACCAGAGAGAGACCCTACCTCACAAACCAGCCCCCCCCCCAAAATTTTTTTTTAAATTCAAGTTCCAGGCTGGAGAGATGGCCTAGCAGTTAAGGCGCATTCCTGTCAAACCTAAGGACCCAGGTTTTCTTCTCCAGGTCCCACATAAGCCAGATGCACATGGTGGTGCATGCATCTGGAGTTCATTTACAGTGTCTAGAGGCCCTGGTGTGCCTATTCTCACTCTCTTTCTCTCTCTCTGCCTCTAGTAAATAAATACATAAAAATAGCCAGGCATGGTGGCACACACCTTTAATCCCAGCACTTGGGAGGCAGAGGTAGGAGGATCACCGTGCGTTCAAGGCCTCCCTGAGACTACAATAGCTGATTGCAAGTCAGCCTGGGCCAGAGTGAGACCCTACCTTGAAAAACCGAAAGATAAAAATAAAAAAATAAAAATAAATAAATGCATAAAAATAAAATTAAAAATTAAAAAAAATTCCAGTTCCCCCTTCATCCATCAAGTAGAATACAGCTTCTTAAATCGTGGCTTATTTATGAGTGCATTAGGCTCTGGAGAAAGTGGAAAACAGCCTATGGTGTTTCAAAAAAGATCCAGTTCCCTGTTTCTTTTGCTTTGGTCTTTCCTGCCCCCGGAAAGCATTCCCCTTTCTCAACCTCCTTCTGCGTGAAACTGTTTTCAGCCCCTGGGAGCACTCATTTGCTCTGACCCAAGAGTATTTTGTCCATTTTGTGAACTTCTTCGTGAAGTATTCCACATTAGTGGGGAGTTCCGGTTCTTTTATTTGCCTTTGTATGTGTGTGTTGAGTGCACACGTGTAGGTGTGCACGCATGTATGCGTGTGCGTGTTGAGACCCGAGGTTGGTGTTAGGAGTCTTCCTTGATCACTTCTCTACCTTAGTTACTGAGGCAGTTTCTCTCACTGGAACCAGAACTCACTAACTTGGCTAATCTAGCTAGCCAGATTGCCCTGGGATCCTCTGTCTTTACCATCCAAACGCTGGAACTACAGGCACAATGCCATGCCTGCCCTGCATTGACCACGGATGCCGGAGGTCCCTATGCTGTCATGTCACACACTTTCTCCACTAAGCCATCCCCCAGACCTCAGGGTTTCGATTCTGTGTTCTATACTCGGAGTCCTGAGGTTCCGAGGTGGGTGGTAGCCCTCCCTGTCCACAAGTGAGCTTGTCGAAAAGAATGAAGTTTGAAAACCACAGCTGTAGATCATGACCCAACTCTTCAGCCCATACTCAGCAGCTAGAGAGCAAAGGAACTGGTTTTTTTCACTTTAGTATATATATATATATCTCCAAAGTACTTTGTGCATAATAGGGGCTCAACAACACTGAAATATCAGCAAGGGCTTTGCTTCCTGTGAGTAAGTGCAAACAGGAAAGCCCTAAAAGAAGAGATAAGTTTACACCTTTAACAAAGGGGTTTTTCATCTTGCATGTGAATTACTAAGAGAGTCAAATGACAACTTCCTGGCCACTGAAGAGCACTCTGTTACCTCCACAGAAATGCCACGTATTTCTGGTGACCGCTGAATAGATGAACCAGACCCAATGTTAGCTTGACATACGTACGGGCTGGGTTTTCTCTCAAAAAGTTGGCCAGTGTATGGGCTGGAGAGATGGCTTAGCGGTTTAGGCGCCTGCCTGCTAAGCCTAAGAACATCGGTTCCAATCTCCAGGTCCCACGTTTAGCCAGATGCAAAGTGACGCAAGGGCGCAATGCCGCACTTGCCCACAAGGGGGCGCACACATCTGGAGTTCGTTCGCAGCAGCTGAGAGGCTGCTGGTGCACCCATTCTCTGTCTCCTCTCCCTCTCTCTCTGTCTCTCTCTCAAAAAAAGTTGGCCAGTGTAGCCTCTGCTAACCATGTAACAAGCAGCCTAGAAATTAGGAGATGTCTGCAATAAAACAAATAAATAATGCACATGCACACATGTATGTATGCATGTATATAGATGTGTGTATTTATAAGGTTTATTTCCCTGTTGTTTTGACCCTGATTCTGGGCATAATGGTCCATAGCTGCTTGATGTTTCCTGAGTGGTCAAGAGTAGCCTTGGTACAGTAACAGAGTCCCTCATTACAAGCCCCAAAATAGCTTTAGGATGGGGACTGATTGCCAGAAAGACCATCTACAGGATTAGTGAGTCGAAACTTAGAGCCAACGCCACCTCTTGGAAGGGGATGATGGCTGGAGACTATGTTCAATCTCAAGGCTAATTATTTAATCCGTGAATCACACCTACAGAAAGGAACCCCTCCCACCACAACACTTCTGCCGGGCTTAGTGAAGGTGACTGCTTGTGAACATCTTGCCTGCTCCTGCTGAAGATGACATTCCTGAATTCCAGAAGAAGACAGAAACGCCCTGTGCAAATTCACAGAAGAGGGGGTGGAAAGATTGTTAGTGCCATAAGTGGGGTCATTATGCACAGAGACATTGCCTCTCCCCATAACTGCTGGCTACACCCACAATGCAAGACCCACAATCCCCTTGGGGGGAGGACAGGGAGAAAGCTAATGATGGTTCCATCATGGCTGTATACACACTATATGGATAACTAATAAAAGAAAGAAGAAGGGGAAAGAAAGAAAGAAAGAAAGAAAGAAAGAAAGAAAGAAAGAAGGAAGGAAGGAAGGAAGGAAGGAAGGAAGGAAGGAAGGAAGGAAGGAAGGAAGGGAAACGCCCTATGTATCCCTCACTTTGTCATATATGTTTGGCTGACGCTACTCTGTATCCTTTAAAGTAAAGCCGAAAGTCTGGCCCCTTCGGTGAGTTCGGTAAATTGCTCTAGCTGGTTGTGCACATGAGGGAGTTTGGGTCACCCAGGGTTATTAGTGAGTGAGACAGGATTGAAGGCTGACTTAGAAATGCCCCAGATTTGTGACTGGCATCGGAAATGGAGGGCAGTCAGGCCAGGCGTGGTGCTGCACACCATTAATCCCAGCACTCAGGAGGCAGAGGTAGGAGGGTCGCCGTGTGATTGAGGCCACCCTGAGACTACGAAGTGAATTCCAGGTCAGCCTGAGCTAGAGTGAGACCCTACCTCGAAAAAAAAGAAAGAAAGAAAGAAAGAAAGAAAGAAAGAAAGAAAGAAAGAAAGAAAGAAAGAAAGAAAGAAAGAAAAAAGAAATGGAGGGCAGTCTTGTGAGAAACTTGCTCTTAACTTTAACGTCTTGGGTACTCTAGATGGGATGTTTCCCCCCCACGATTTATATCTTGATATGCTTATCCAGAGGAGATGGTATTAGGAGGCGAGGCCTCTGGGGAGGTGATCAAGCCATCATGTCACCAGGAGCACACTCTGGCTTCTCCTGGACAACTCTGTCCTGGTGTTTCCATCGCAGGAATTCAGATGAGACACGAGAATACTGTGTAGAAGATAGGGGACATTTATTTAAAGGTAAAGTGGCCACTCTTAAAGGTGAGAGTGGACAATGGCCAAAGAGACCACTGTAGAGGAGGACAGCTTCGAGGGTAAGAGTGGACAAGTGCCAGAGGGACCATGGTGCTGGCCACATTGTCGGGGGGGGGGGGCAGACAGCCCAAAGAGGCCACTGTGACAATCGGTACTTTTAGGTTGGCTTTATACTATTTCTTAAAGTCCCCAGAGCACACAGCTGTCATGATAGGCATTCTCCCATCCAGGTGATGGAGAGGCCTATTTGAATTAACTCTGAAGGGACAATGGCATGGCCTTCTTCTTGACCAAGGTTTCCTGTTAGTCATCTGTAAAGCTTAGGATCCCTGGAACCAGGTTTAGAAAGTTACCTGTTAATGACCTTCTGAGCAATATAGGATGTCAAGTTCTCCCCCAGGTCCAGAGATAAGACTCAGGCCCCATTCCTCTTACCGGTAATGGAGACCCACAGTCCCCGTTCTGGTTTAACACGCTGCTGATTATGAGGGAGAGACCTAACCCTAACCTCCTCTGAACCTGTCGGTATCTGACAAGGCAGGCACCCAGTAATGACCCCAGAGATACTCCTCATGGCTTCTACTATGTGAGGGCACAGCAGAAAGGAAGGAAGGGAGGAAGGAAGGAAGGAAGGAAGGAAGGAAGGAAGGAAGGAAGGAAGGAAGGAAGGAAGGAAGGAAGGAAGGAAGGAAGGAAGATGCTGTCAGGCTGGAGAATGGCTTAGCAGTTAAGGCAATTGCCTGCGAAGCCTAAGGACCCAGGTTTGACTCTCTAAGTCCCGTGTAAGCCAGATGCACAAGGTGATGCAAGCACGCAAGGTTGCACAGGTGCACAAGATGGCGCATGGGTCCGGAGATTGATTGCAGTGATTGGAGGCCCTGATGCACCAATTCTCTGTCTGTCTGTCTCTCTCTCTCTCTCACACACACACACCACACACACACACATGCATAAAAAAGAAAGATGTGGGTTGGGGAAATTGCTTAGTGGTTAAGGCGTTTGCCTGTGAAGCCTAAGGACCACGGATTGATTCCCCAGGACCCACGTAAGCCAGATGCACAAAGGTATGCAATGAGTCTGGAGTTCATTTGCAGCGACTGGAGGCTCTGGCATGCCTATTCTCTCTTTCTCTCTATCTGCCTCTTTCTCTCTCTCTTAAATAAATAAATAAGTAAAAATACACTAAAAATTAAAAAAGAAAGATGCTATCTATGCGTAAGAAATCAAACCTTCACCTGTCACCCAACCCACCAGCACCTTGTACCCTTGGGACTCCCCAGGCCACCAGAATTGTAAAACATAATTTGCTCTTGTTTATAAACCACTCTGCTTGAGGAATTTTATCACAGTAGGCCCAACAGAATAAGACAGGGGTCAGCCCTAATGGCAGGGAATTGGTATCCACTTGTAC
The DNA here is from genome assembly GCA_004027895.1 of Orientallactaga bullata. Lineage (NCBI taxonomy): Eukaryota > Metazoa > Chordata > Mammalia > Rodentia > Dipodidae > Orientallactaga > Orientallactaga bullata. The sequence goes on along the minus strand of PVKW010015282.1, from coordinate 7,859 downwards.
TGACTTGTAAGCGACTGAGTCGACATCAGAGAACTAGTGTCCCAGTGCAGTACTATGGCCATTGAGTGAAAGCAGGTGCTCAGAGGACAAGGCAACGAAGTGAGAGACAGTGACACGTGGGGCGCAACATTTCAAATGGGGTCAGACCACTGGTGATGAGTGTGTGACAATGAAATTATCCTGCGGGTAAAAGAACAGACAACAACAAATTATGTGAGATGAGCCAGATTCAGTCATCTTACCCTCATCCAGCATGAGGCTGCACTTATAAATAGTCAAGACAGGCTGGAGAGATGGCGCAGTGGTTACGGCACTTCCTGCAGCCTGGGTTCTAGTTAGTCCTCAGTACCCACATAAAGCCAGATGCACAAAGTGGTACCTGCATCTGGAGTCCATTTGCAGTGGCTAAAGCCCTAGTGTACCCATTCTCACCCTCTCTCTCTCTCTCTACTTGCAAATAAATAAATCTTTTTTATTATTTTATTTATTTATGGAGAGAGACACAGAGAGAAATAGATAGAGAGGGAGAGGAAGACAGATAGAGATGGGCGCGCCAGCAGTCTTTCAGCTGCTGTGAACGAAATCCAGATATGTGTGCCCCCTGTGGTCAAGTGTGGCATTGCGCCCTTGAGTCACTTTGCATCTGGCTAAACGTGGGATCTGGAGATTGGAACTGCTGGAGATTGGAACCAGCATTCTTAGGCTTAGCAGGCAGGTGCCTTAACTGCTAAGCCATCTCTCCAGCCCTAATAAAAGTATTTTAATAAAGAAAGAAAAACATGATAAAGACAGAGAGTGACGGAAGGCAGGATGCATTTGAATGAGAACATAAATCTGCCTGTCAGCTGCACAGGCTAAAGAAACTCTGCTTGGGGCTGGAGGTTGGCATAGCAGTTAAGGCGCTTGTCTGCAAAGCCTAAGGATCCAGGTTTTATTCCCCGGTATCCATGCAAGCCAGATGCAGAAGGTGGCACATGCATATGGAGTTCGTTTGCAGTAGCTGGAGACCCTGGCGTGTCCTCTCCCTCCCTTCCCCCACCCTTGTTCTCTCTTAAATAAATAGATAAAAATACTTTAAGAAAAAGAAACTCCACTTAGTCTGACATGAGGACAGCGCTGAGAAATTCACATCAGAACCACCCTCAGTTGTTAACAGCAGTTAAGACCAAAGTAATATGCTATTTTCTTTTCATAACATGTGTACAGTTATCTTTATTGTAGTGTGTGTGTGTGATGTGTGTGTGTGCATGCGAACTCGTGTGGGCGTACACATGCATGAGTGTGAGGCAGAGGTTGATGTCAAATATTTTTCTCAGCCATTCTCTGCTTTATTTACTGAGTCAGGGGCTGTCACTCGAGCCCCGAGCTCACCAACTCAGCTAGTTTAGTAAGACAACGTGCCTCAGGGATCCCCAGTCTCTGCCTCTTAAGTGCCAGTATTGAAGGTGCGCCATCACCTGTGCCCAGCATTTTCTGTGGGGGCTGGGATCTGGACGCTGGACCTCACGCTTCTGCATCAAGTGCTTTACCCACTGAGCCACACCCGCAGCCCACCACATTCAGTCATTATCACCTAACATGCGCATCCTCTCCCTACTAAGAAATGGCATGACCTCGCCAAGGGACTGCTATAACTCAGCACGTGGGACACATGTGACTGCAAGCAGACTCCTGGTACCGAGTGAGCAAGTGTGCATGGACTTTCTCTGCCAGAAAGCCTTTAAATGGATAACTATCAGGCTGGAGAGAAGGCTTTATGGTTAAGGTATTTGCCTGTGAAGCCTAAGGACCCAGGTTCGATTCTCCAGGACTCACTTAAGCCAGATGTACAAGGTGGCACATGCATCTGGAGTTCGTTTGCAGTGGCTGGAGGCCCTGGCACGCCCATTCTCTTTATCTGCCTTTCATACATTCTCTCTCTCTCTCTCCCTTTCTCTCCCTCTCTAACAAATAAATAAGCTGAAATATATTTTTTAATGGATTACTATCTAAACCAGATCCCAGGACCCTAAGTGTGGTAAGATTACTGATGGGAAACTTACTGCTAAAGAGCAAAGTTGTACCATCACCTCTGGAGTTCAGCTCTCAAGATGTGACTCTTGGGAGAAAAAGAAGCATTCCATCTAAAGTGCCCTACGCATTAAGGACAAGCTTGTCACAAGACTGGGTTTCTTTGTGTCTAAACGAATCACTTGTTCTGTTTATCTTCAATTAAAGTTTACAGATTCAATAGACACTTCCAGAGCAAACAATAAATAAATAAATCCTGATAAGACCCGGGACTGATTCCAAATTGTGAACGGTCAAATTGTTCTGAAATTCTGGAAGGAAATATATGTGATTCAGATCATAAATTGCCCTGCTGGGAAGTAACACAGGAAATGGGAGTGAGGCAAGTGAACTGCAAGGGGGCAGTCTGCCTGGAGATGATGAATGACCAGGCCTAACTGCCTGCTCTCTCTCTCTTCATCCTGGAAGCCTGGACCCTTCTCCTTTCCATTCTGCACAAGCTTAGAAATCAGAACACCTTTTCCCTGCCCATTTCCAATCTCTAATTTTTTTTTCTGCTTTGGGAAAAACATGAATAATTGAAAAAGTTGAATAATTTCAACTTTGAAATTATATCCTAAAACTTTGGTTACATACTATCCCAGGCTATCAGTTTTTTTTTAAAAAAATCTCAAAAGGTGATAAAACAATGATTTCATGAAATTTTTCTAACAATGTTCATTTGAATTTGCCTCAGACAGATGCTTTGTATTTCTCGTGGAGGAGCATCTGAAAAGGAGGATTTTATAATCCCAGAAACTAACGTGAGATTCAAAAACAGTCTGAGAACAACCATAAATTTGTACTCTCTCATTTTCCACCAGTATAATTCTTGGTAACCAACATATTTGCTTGCCAAGTGTGTGACCAAATGCAATGTTCGGTGTTCCTTTAGAGGTATATGTGAGTGAAACTAACATTTACATGTAGATTGAGATATTGAAGCATTTTACCCTATAAATAGGTGTAACTATTATGTACCAATTAAAATAAAAAGTATAATAAAATACTTTATGATCAGTAGACTTAAGGAGATTATTTCTCACAATTTGAGTAGGCCTCATTCAGTTGAAGGCTTGAACATACCAAAGGAGGGCAGAGGAACTGTCTCCATTGATAAGAGTGCCTGCTGGGTAAGCACACGAACCTGATTTCCAATGCCAACACTCACATAAAAAGCCAGATATGGGGTTGGGGAGATGGTTCAGCCATGAAGTATGCTTGTCGCTTAAGCATGAGGCCTCTTAAACCAGAGACCACCATGTTTTGAAGTGAACTCATGTAACAAAAGATGGGCACAGGGCTGGAGAGATGGCTTAGCAGTTAAGGCACCTGCCTGCAAAGCCTAAGAACGCCCGTTCGATTCTCCAGGTCCCACGTTTAGCCAGACACAAAAGTGATGCAAGGGTGCAATGCTGCACTTGCCCACAAGGGGGCGCATGTGTTTGGAGTTCATTCACAGCAGCTCTGACTCTCTCCAAAAAAAAAAAAGATGGGCATAGCCACATACGTCTGTAATCCCAGTCCATGCAGGGTGGAGACTAGAGAATTGTTGGAGTTCATTAAACTAAAAATGGCAGCTTCAGGTTCAGAAAAAGACCCCCTGTGTCAAGGAGACATAGATGAGTGATGGAGGGGACACACACACACACACACACACACAGGGCATAACTATACACACATGTACATATACACACAACACACCAAAACATACTGCACACATGCAAAATTATGTGTCAGGGTTTCTGAGGATATATAAGGAGGCCACATACATGGATGCTATTTTTGTAAATAAGTGAATCACCATCAATGTAAGCCACATTGCTTTCATCACAAAAATGTCACCATGATTTTTTTTTCCATGTTGTTTTGTTTGAGACAATGTCATGTTAAGTTGCCTAGATTTGCTTTAAATTTGATACATACACTTCAGACGTTCAACAATCCTTGAGTGCTGGAATTATAGGTGTCACAACCATGTCTGGCTACCAGCATGAGTTTTAAAAATGTTTTACTCTTTATTTATTTGAGAGAGAGAGGCATATAGACAGAATGGGTGCAACAGAGCCTTTAGCCACTGCAAACAAGCTCCAGACGCCTGCACCACCTTTTGCATCTGGCTTTATGTAGGAACTGGGGAATCGAACCTGGGTCCTTTGGCTTTGCCAGCAAGCACCTTAACCGCTAAGCCATCTCTCCAGCCCATAGCACCATGATGTTATTTTGGAGAGAGACAGAGAGAGAGGAAGAGGAAGAAAGAGAATGGGCGTGCCAGCAGCCTCTCAACTGCTGGAACAAAATCCAGATGCGTGCGCCCCCTTGTGGTCAAGTGCGGCATTGCGCCCTCTCATCACTTTGCATCTGGCTAAACGTGGGACCTGGAGATTGGAACCACTGGGGATTGGAACCAGCGTTCTTAGGCTTAGGAGGCAGGCGCGTTAACCACTAAGCCATCTCTCCAGCCCCCGCCATGATTTTTAATATACTACTCCAGGGCTGGAGAGATGACTCAATGGTTAAGGGTGCTTCCTGATGAAGCATGAAAACCAGAAAGGACCTGAGGCCAACACTGAGTTCAGTTCCCCAGAACCCACATGAATAGCTAAGCGTAGACACACACGTATGTAACCCCAAGCCTGTGGCGAGCAGAGATCAGAAAAATCACTGAACCTATGAAAAAGGCAAGGTCTGGAATCAGTGAGGAAACTCCAGCTCACAGAATCAAGCAGGTGAGAAACAGTGGGGACCGTGCACCATTCTCTCCTCTGGCCTCTGCGCATGTGCGTGGGGCACTACATCTGCACACACACGTGAATGCAGCATGTGTAGACCACACACGTGCATACATTACACACAAACACATCACACCTATTCCATACACAACGGGCTGCAAAATAAAATATCACGGTGGCCAAGATCCCATCGTGATAGAAGTAAAAGACATGGAAGGTACAGAGAATTCCCCTTCTGCTGAGCACAGGCTAAAGTCAAATGAGGGGCTGGAGAGATGGCATAGCAGTTAAGGCACTTGCCTGCAAAGTCAAAGGACCCCGGTTCGATTCCCCAGGACCCATGTAAGCCAGATGCACAAGGGGGCGCATGCATCAGGAGTTTGTTTGCAGTGGCAGGGGAGCCCTGATGTGCCCATTCTCTCTCTTTCTTCCTCTCTCTCTCTCTGCCTCTTTCCCTCTCTCAAATAAATAAAATAATCTTTTTAAAAAAGGAAAAGAAATAAGTGAGCTATGGAACTAACCAGTTCTCACAAGAAGAAAATAAATGGCAAGTAAAGTGAAATGAGCACAGGGGGTTTAGAAACAGTGAAAGTTGATACAGGAGGACATTACAAGACGCAGACACACGACACTGGATGCATTCAAGGAAGCTGTGAAATCTAATTTGTTTTTTTCTAGACGGTTCATGATGACAATACTGTCTACCATGTGCTTCCCTTTAGGCCAGGAAAGGACTATATATATATATATATATATATATATATATATATATATATATATCCCATTTCCAGCTTCTTGAATCCTCAGTCATCCTTAAACTTAAGGAAAAGAGCTGCTGTTGACTGAACCAGCCTGTTTTTCTCTGACTCACATTATTGGCTGAAAGAAAAGAACAGATGTAGATCATCAGGATACATAGCTGGCTTTATTTTTCTATTTTTTATTTTTTGGCAGATCTACCAAAATTCATCTTCTATAGTCTGGTCCCACAGATGCGTGGTAACAGCGTTTAACACTTCAAAACAACGGTAGGACCGCTAGTGCAAAGACTAGGGGTAAGACATTTTAAATGGTGTTCCCGTCACCTTGAATGTAAAGCCTGCTCTCCTTCTCCCCGCCCCCACTCCCCCACTCCAGACATCTCTCCCCCAAGTGCCATTCTGCAAAAAAGCCTAAGAAAGCAATAACCGGGGCCTTGCGTTTCTCCCAACACAGCCATCTCTAGCGCCTCACATTCCTTGGCTGTGAACTGCTAACTTCTGTTATTTTTTTTTCTTGCTTCCCCAGAGAGAGAAGTAATCTGAAAGTATAATGTTTTTATTTATTATTTATTTATTTTTCCTGGAGATATTCCGCTCACTTTCTGGCTGTCCGCAGATAAGCTTGTGTATCGCCCTTGATGAAAACCACATTTGCTCGATTGCTGATGAAAAGTTGATAGTCCGCCACAGAAACTTTACATATAAAAACCAGATCAGGGTCCCTTAACAAGGTGCAGGCCTCGGGCCTCGGGGCCACTCGCCTGTGCTGAGGTCAGGCATGTTACCCAATAACTGCCTTGATAAACACGGATCTAACTCACTCAAAGCCCAGCTGACGTCGGAGAAAAACATACTGCACACAGTTACAGACGGGGAGATTGTCATGTACTTAACTTGGATTCTGTCCTTTGACACCCATGACCAAGGAACGGATCTTGCAAAAAATAAGAATAAATAAGATTTTTAAAAACTACATATTTGCAGAAAACTGTATAAACTTTCCTAGCTCGGAGGTTGAGAAGTTGCTCCCTTAAGACTTTAGTGTTCAGCAAACCTTCTCCAGCGTGGCTACGTACCAAGGCTGTCTTCTGCAAGCAGGGCGGGACGTCAGAGAGAAAACCAGTTCACCTCTGTGGACCTAATATTGTGACGGGCGTTTCAGAAGATGTCCAGCCGTGGAGCGACTCTGTTCTGGCTAGCATGATAGCACTGTTAAGGTTAACCACAGGCTGACCCCCAACAACCCTAAGAAGTCGGTATTTGTGATTTCTTTTTTTATTTTTTATTTATTTATTTATTTTTTATTATTTTTTGGAGAGAGACACAGAGAGACACAGAGAGACAGGGAGAGGAAGACAGAGATGGGCACGCCAGCAGTCTCTCAGCTGCTGTGAATGAAATCCAGATGTGTGCCCCCCTTCTGGTCAAGTGCAGCATTACACCCTTGCCTCACTTTGCGTCTGGCTAAACGTGGGACCTGGAGATTGGAACTGCTGGAGATTGGAACCAGTGTTCTTAGGCTTAGGAGGCAGGCGCCTTAACCCCTAAGCCATCTCTCCAGCCCGTGATTTCTTTTTTTGCAACTGGAAGAAAGTGGGTGACTGTGGGGTTGAGTAAATTTTCCTCTGAAGTCATGCGGTGAGTCGGCACCCAACCTAACACACCCTCCCCGTGTTCCTCAAACCACCCCAAGATTTGCTAATGGCTCCTTAAGACCCCCCACCCCAAGGAAATGAGCACAAAAGACAGACTAGCAAATATCTGAGAATGTGCCAGAACACTGAGCCCTCCAATCAACTTGGGCTATACTGCTACACTGCCCTGTCGACTTTGAGCATGCCTGAGACAGAATATTAAAATCTAAAGGGATTTATAAACGAGAGGAGTCAGAAATATAGGTCCTGGTTTCAATTAACTTTCTAACTGCAACCAGACGTACATCCAAGGAAATTTCTCTATTGTCAGCTCTGTATGAATGAAGTAAGACTCAGTTCTTACCATGTAGCCTATCTGGTTGGACAATGCCTAACTACTTCTGACTTTTCAAATATTATGTCACTTTCATGCGTTCAGTTTAGGACTTAAAAATATTTTCCTCTCATTCCCCTTCATTTTCTTTCTTTCTTTCTTCTGCAGAATGCGGGCTGTGGTATAAGAAATCACCACATTGTTAATGAAAACTGGGAAATATCAAAGGTTTATTCCAAAGGTTTAAAAAGGGGAGCAAGAATGTACCAGGTGTGGACTCTTCCAGACACCTGGCATCTTCAGTTTCTCTGACTTCTTGACAAAAGGACTCTCAATGTAGAAAAAAAAA
>PVKW010015281.1:0-46291 GCA_004027895.1 Orientallactaga bullata | reverse complement strand
CACACAACCACAACCAGTCACATAGTAACACCCCCCACACACACAACCACTCAAAGTTGAATAAATCATCTACACATACAGATTGGCATGAGATTAAAAACAAAAATGTTGGGCTAGAGAGATGGCTTAACGGTTAAGACATCTGCCTGCTAAGCCTAAGAACGCCTGTTCGATTCTCCAGGTTACACCTTTAGCCAGACACATAATGACACAAAGGCACAATGCCACACTTGCCCACAAAGGAGCACACACCTCTGGAGTTCATTCACAGCAGCTGAGAGGCTGCTGGTGCACCATTCTCTCTCTCTCTCTCTCTCTCTGTGTCTCTCTCCAAAAAAAAAATGTCTAGATTGTCTATAAAAACTAAATCCAATTATATGTTGTATATAAGAGATATACCCACATCAAGAGATTCTAAAGTATGAAAAGTAGAAAAAACTTTAAAATCAACTAGATATGGCAAATGCAAATAAAAAGGAAGTAGGAGTCATGAACTTGACATCTGATGAAGCAAAATTCAATATAAAGTGTTAAAAGAAATAACCACTTGCATTTTACATAATGACTTTGTATATAATGGTTCATAGTCTTGAACTGTTCAAGGATAATGTTCAAGGACTGCATTTTTTTTTTTTTTTGGAGAGAGACACAGAGAAAGACAGAGAGAGAGGGAGAGGAAAACAGATAGAGATGGGCGCGCCAGCAGTCTCTCAGCTGCTGTGAATGAAATCCAGATGCGTGCGCTCCCTTGTGGTCAAGTGCGGCATTGCACCCCTTTTGCATCTGGCTAAACGTGGGACCTGGAGATTGTAACTGCTGGAGATTGTAACTGGTGTTCTTAGGCTTAGCAGGCAGGCACCTTAACCGCTAAACCATCTCTCCAGCCCAAGGACTGCACTTTTTAAAATATTGTTAGTATTTATTTATTTGAGGGGGTGTGCCAGGGCCTCCTGCCACTGCAAAACACCAGCTATATGCACCACTTTGTGTATCCAGATTTACCTAGGTACTGGAGAATCAAACCTGGGCCATCAGGCTTTGCAAGATAGTGCCTTTATCCTCTGAGCCATCTCTCCAACCCCTTCTACACGTTTTTAATGGAAACAGAAAGACTGAAAGTGAATAAAAGTCATCACTTGCCAATTTCTGGGTTGACTGGTATTATAACAACTAGAAAAAAAAGATCAATTATTATAAAATATTTCAAAACATTTCAGAGATCTATGGAAGCAAGAAAGATTACATGAGTCATAATTGTAGAAGGGAGAACACTTTTTAGATGAACTACAAATTTCCTGATAAAAATAATTAAAAACAAAGACCATCTCAACAAAAAGCTATTCATGTTCATGGATTGGAGAATTCAATAATCTCCATTTATTAATACTCTGATTTGATTTATAGATGAAACACAAGCCCAGTAAGGATTCCAGGAACAGTGTTATAAATACTAACACACCAACAGAAAGCTTATAAGCAAAGGCAACACAACGGCTAACACAATACTGAAAAACAAAGTTGGGGATTCACACTGCCTAAGTCAAGAGTTACATGATTACACGGGAATGGTGGAAGAGGCACACAGATCCATGGGGATATCTACAAAGATAATACCACGGAAGTTCAAGAAAAGGGATTAAACCTTGAAAACTCACATTTAAAAACATTTTTAAAATAATCTATTTGCAAGCAGAGAGATACAGAGAGAAAGAGAGAGAGAGAGAGAGGGAGGGAGAGAATGGGCACACTAGGGCCTCTAGCCACTGCAAACAAACTCCAGATGCATGCGCTACTTTGTGCATCTGGCTTTACTTGGGTACTGGGGAATTGACCCAGGTCGTTAGGCTTTGCAGGCAAGTGCCTTAACTGCTGAGCCATTTCACTAGCCCCAAATTCATAATATTTAAAAGAAAGATGCACATTACCAAGGAACAGAATAAGAAGAGGCTAGCACTGTACATCTTATAGAGATCTGAATGTTCTGATAGCTGACTATTCTTATGTGTATGGAAACATGAATGTAACGACGTGCATGAACTTGAACCCATCTTTGCATAGGAACACTCTCACTGCATGTTATTTATTCCCAATTTTGAAGAAAGAGGTATCATCATTATGCCTAAACTCTCCTTCAGAATAGAAGAGGGAACAGGTGGAAACACAACCTAACTCTGTTCAGACACTTAACAAGGATATTATGAGACGTGAAGACTACAGACACTCTCATGGATTCAGATACAAAAGTCCTTCATTACATCTTAACAAAACAAATTCCACAATACACAAAGGGATAATCATGACTACATGCCTACATTGGGTATTCAAGCCTGAGCTGCCATTATAAACAGCAAGCCATGTAACCTACCAGAGCCCAGCAGAAAAAGGAGAACGACAAGATTACCCCTTTGATAAGTGCTGAAAAGGTAGTTGTCCAATGTTCACTAGTGACTATGGGTTCCTGTCAAATTAGTGATAGATGGGAAGTTTGCTTAGTCTGGTTTTTCAAAAGTCCACAGAATCTTCAGTTGGTATTACACCTCAGGGAGAAATACTCCCATAATTAGGAAAAAGCAGAACTTTACTCATCTTTACTCAGCACTCTGCCGAAGGCAGGGTAAAGAAGAAAGAAAAAGATTTTTTTAAGAATTCAAACTGAAAAGAGAAAATTGTTATTTTTACAGATGGATGGGATCTTTTTGCCCAGTAATTTCAAGAGAATTTAGAAACAACCTTTTAAAATTAGAACATGCATTGACTATAGTCTTTGGAGGTAAGGTTAATGTACAGAAATAATTGGCCTTTTGTGTAGCTACACTAAAAAATTAATTTTAAAAAATTTTAGAGTGGCAGAGAAGGACAGAGAGAGAGAGAATTGGCATCAGGGCCCCAGCCACCGAAATCTAACTCCAGACACTTGCGCAACCTAGTCAGGCAACTTTGTGCTCACCTCACCTTTGTGCGTCTGGTTTACGTGGAATCTGGAGAGTAGAACATGGGTCCTTAGGCTTTGCAGGCAAGCACCTTAGCTGCTAAGCCATCTCTCCAGGCCCAAAATTAAATTTAAAAATATAATTTATAAGCCAGGCATGATGGAGCATGCCTTTAATCCCAGGCTAGCTGGCCAATGAGCTTCAGGTTCTACAGTCTCTGCCTGTCATTGCTGTAGGTTTGTTAAGGTTGTGGATGCACACACTGCTTTGCATCCCACTTTATATGGATGGTGGGGAATTGAGCCCTATAGCTGCTGAGCCATCTCCCCAGCCCCTTATTTCACATTTTAAATTCTCAGAAATCAGATTTCTTTTAATCGGCAACTTATTATGACTGAATCGTTGGCATTGTTTACTTCCTAAATGCTATATAAAATAGTGTTTTCTTTTTAAGGTCAACAGCTTCTTAGATTTGACGAATATCATTTCCACAAAAGCTCTTTCACACATGTACTTCACCCCGTCACACCTCTTCAATTGCACATTATTAATTCCCGGTCGATATTACAAGTACAACTGGCACAGCCAAGCGTGGAGGAAAGACAGCTGGCTCCAGAAAGCAGTGTAGACGTGCCTGCAGGAGGGCAGGCAGCGTGGGAAAGCGGGCAACAGCACTTCTGGCAAAACCTGAGGCAGGATGAGTGCAAAGGGAGAGAGGCCCTTCTGCAGGACGCTTACATGGAGATAAGCAGTTTTCCCAACGTCCGCAATCATCATTGGCTGTGCAGTGTCGCACACACATCGTGAGTACTCTCTTCTTTCCTTATTGTCAAGTCCTGAGTGAACCATCTCTTCCTACATGGTGGGTCCAGGCAGGTCAGCACCGGGAAGCTGTCCTTGCAGAGACTTCTGTATCTCCTTGGCCTGTTTCAATGACCTGGACGGTTGCTAAGTCATATCCTCAAACTAATTCCTATTCTATTCGTCCAAAAACCCGGACGACTCGAGAGATTCTACACGCTGTTTAAGTGGTATTCGAGGGCAGGAATACTGCTGAATCTTCAGCCTGGCTTCACTGTTGTTTCCTTCTTCGACAACATGATCTTCAGAGGGGCTATGGTCCAGAATGGTTTCCAAAGGGCTTTCACGATGTGTACCAGTGCTATGGTCCAGAATGGTTGCCAAAGGGCTTGTGTTCAAGGCTGAATCCCAGCCTGGAGCTGTTGGAAACCTTTATGAGATGCAGCTTGGTCAGTAAAGACCTGGCCTTGCAGAGAAATGTGAAATAGTAGCCTTTTCCTCTTCCTCTCTCCGCCTTTCCTACCATGAGGTCAATGGCTTTGTTCTGACACACACATTGGGTCACCACAGGACCAAAGCTATAGGGCCAACCAATAAGGGGTAGAAATCTTAAACTGAGCCAAATCCACCTTTCCTCTTGGTAAAGTGATCATCCCAGGTATTAGTTACAGTAAATAGAAAGTGGGTTTGAATACAAGTACATTCCAAATCCAGCTAGCTTCCAAGTCCTAGGGCAGTGTGTGTAGGGTGGGGGGCACCCAGGTGGACTGGCGGGGCTTCCCGTGGGCTTGCAGGTGTGTATGTGTAGCTTTGTAGATAGGTGTCAGGAAACCTTGAATCTTAACATATAAACTTGTTTTGTAATTTCCAAATCAGAAAGATAGCATCACAGTAAACAACGTGTGTGTGCAAACGCGAGACACACCCATGTTCCTGGTCCACTACGCTGCTTGGATCGCGGGGTCCCCGCTGTATGTGGGCCTCACAGTTGTTGCGATTACCGGTCACCAGCATTCTGACCAGGTGTTTTGCATGGCGTCTGGATGCCATACGCACTAAATAAATGTCACTGCCAGTGTCTTTCCTCATTGCCGAAAGACAGCAGTGGGGTGGGGGTGCTAGCCTCTCCCCTACAAAAGAAATTTACTGTCACAGCGATTAGCAGCAAGGAAAGTCTGGCACACTGCCCACACTTTCCCTGCCGTTTTCAATTTTTCTTTTCTAGGAATAGAAGCAGGAAGAATAGGGGGGGAAATGTCATTTGGCAGATAACCTTCCCCCCTCTCGTTTTGTTTTATTATTATTTTTTCCTTCAGGCATCACATCAAAAAGCAAAGAAAATTATTTTCTAAAACTTCTTAACTCCTAAAATTAAAACCAGATTTCTTTGTCTGTGGCCTCTTACTGCTTGGATCAGATGGCTTTGGCACTGCACCCTGCCTCCACATCAGGCCCGGCACAGTCTCCTCCTCCCCAGATCAGTGACATGCCAGGGACACGCCACCCGTGCCAGGAGCTAAGACAAAGGGACGGGGGCGGGGGCTCAAGTGCAGATGTAGATTCTCCAGGCTGGACTAAAATATCACAGTCATAGTTATTCCTTCAGAAAATATGTTCAGCAAGCGTCTAATATGAGCCAATTGAAATATAATCACTTTGTGGTTTAGAAAACATACATCCATTGTATTATCCAACCCTCACAGTGACAATATAAGGAGAAATTTGTTCTTCTCATTTAAAACATGAAGAGACTAAGGCTTAGAGAAGCTGAGTAAATTGTCCCAAAATACAGAACAACAAGATGCAGAACTTGGCCTTACAACAGTGCTTTCACTGTCTCTGGTATTCCAGGAGCTCAGGACTCACGTGAGGAGAAGGCTCAGGTAAGTGACCCAAGCTGAATCCCTACTGCTGCTTCCTAAGATTACAGGAGGAAAGGAAAGAAGAAGAAGGAGGAGGAGGAGGAAGAGGAGGAGGAGGGGAAGAAGAAGAGTGAAAAAAGGAGGAGGACAAGGAAAAGGAGGGAGAGGGAGGAAAGAGGAAAATAAAAGAAAATAAATAGCACCGTGGCATCTGGCATCTCTAGTGAAGAAATGTTTGCAATTCCGCCAGACCACGTGAGAGCAGCTGCTCTGTTTTTCTGGGAGAGGATGCATGGCTTTTCCATGGCACACCAAACACAAATATCTTTACCAAAATGGTCTTCGGATATTCTTTTTCTCTCCAGAATTTCACATGCAGATACTGTTAAAACCTCCCAGTGACTTTGTGCACAATCCAGTGACTGCCACCACTCCCTCCTCTGCGGATACGCCCTGGGCTCCCAGAGCTGAGTCTGCTCTGCTCTGGCCTTAGAAGTGAAAGACGAAGTATACTTGCTCTAGAAATGGAGTACTTGGGGCATGGTTCAGTGTTTAAAGGCACTTGTCTGCATGCAAAGCCTGCTGGTCTGAGTTCAATTCCCCAGTGCCCAAGTAAGCCAGATACAAGGTAGTGTATGCATCTTTGATTTTAGCGTCACTAGGATAGTGGGAGGTGGAACCAGGAGAACCTGAAACTCCCAGGCCAGCCAGTCTGGAGTTCCTTGGCAGCCTGCCAGTTTGTTGGCAGCAGCAAGAGACCCTGTCTCAAAGAAGGTGGTGCAAAGACACCTCAAAGTTGTCTTCCTACCTTCAAACACAGGTCAGGGCACATGCACACAAGTAAATATTCTCTTTAACAAAAAGAAAGGAGGGCTGGAGAGATGGCTTAGCAGTTAAGCTCTTGCCTGTGAAGCCTAAGGACCCCAGTCCAAGCTCAATTCCCCAGGACCCATGTTAGCCAGATGCACAAGGTGGCGTTTGCATCTGGAGTTCATTTGCAGTGGCTGATGGCCCTGGTGTGCCCATTCTCTCTCTCTCTCTACCTCTTTCTCTGTCTGTCACTCTCAAATAAATAAATAAAAATAAACAAAAAAATTAAAATAAAGAAAGGAAAAGAAATTGGAGACAGAAAAGTCCTAGGTTTGTTGATAGGATTACAAGTACCTAATGGGAGATCAGCAAGCTGAGACACGGGCATGGTGAGGGGGTACAGCAGGCAGCTTCAGGTTCGCTGAGATGAACTTCCAGAGCAGGTACAGTTGTGGAGGAAGGGATTTATTGAAGCTTACAGATCCAGGGGAAGTTCCATAATGGCAGAAGAATCTGGCCTGCTCTTACAGCACCAGACAGAGAAGCCACAAGCCAAAAACCGCACAGCACAGCACACTTCAGGAACTCCAGCTAGGCACACTTTGCGGATCTTTAGATTGAAATTTCAAACCCACCACCACACCTTAAGATCCACCCATTGATATTGCCTCCAGCCAGGTGGCTGTAGATGCAAACTACAAACTAATAAAACACTAAATATATTGAGGGCCATATATTCAAACTACCACAGGGGGAAGAAGGTCACAGAGTGGGTGACTGTGGCCATATCGAGAAGAAAGACACCATGGCCAGAGAGATTCAGGGGAGGAGGTGAGAGGGTGGTACCCCAATACCATCCTTAAGTCTTGAATTTAACCAGTGGATGGTGTGAATCATATTCAGCAAACACATTTGAATTTTTTAAAAATATTTTTTCTTTATTTATTTAAGACAGAAAGAGAAAGAAGCACAGAGAGAGAGAGGGGGGGAGAGAGGCAGAGAGGGAGAGAAAGAGAGAGAGGAAGAGAGGGAAAGAGAGGGAGAGAATGAGCACACCAGGGCCTGCAGCTATTGCAAATGAACTCCAGATGCCTACACCCCCTTGTGCATCTGGTTTACGTGGGTCCTGGAGAATTAAACCAGGGTCATTTGACTTTGCAGGCAAACGCCTTAACCACTAAGCCATCTCTCCAGCCCACATTTGAATTTTTTTAAAGAAATAATTTTATTGATTTATTTGTGAGCAGAGAGAGAATGAGAATAGGTGTGCCAAGGCCTCCAGCCACCACAAACTCACTCCAGATCCATGCATCACTTTGTGTATTTGTCTTTATGTGGGTGCTAGGGAGTCAAATCCAGGTCATTAAGCTTTGCAGGCAAGGGTCTTCACCTCTGCTCCATCTCTCCAGCCCCACATTTGAATTTTGAAGAACATGATGTGTGCGCTGATGGCTCACATCCTGGAATGACCCTTTTCTTTGAGGGGCTTGGGAATCTTGGTTGCTCTGGGCCATTGAGAAACCTCAGCAGCTGGGAGTCTCAACACGGAATTCCCTGATTGCCAAGGCAAGGGCCTGCTCCACCGACCCATGGCTTTCTCTCCTATAAGCCTGGCTAGTCTAACATCTCAATCCTTGATGACATGAAAAGTAGAAGAAAACTTTAGGAGCCAGGCCACATATTTGTGGGCTCTTAACATTTTGATAGTTTGGCTGTTGTTCAGGCTTTTATTAAATCCAGACCTCCCCCACAAGCACACAAATATCTGAGAAAAATCATCAAAAGATACCTAAGCATGAGGTGGACGGGCTTTCCTGCCCTGCAGCCCACTGACTGTGGGAAAGGGAGTGGAGGGTGAGAAAGAGGTCAATACTGTGGGTCTCCTGCATGGCAAGGTGAGGGTCTCTCGGAGCACGTGCTCTTTGCGAGTTTATCACAAGAAGAGTCCCAAGGGCTACTCCACTCCCAGGAGCTTTTACACAAATTCTTCTACTTGCCACATTTAGACACTGCTCATTTTAAAATTGAGGAATACTTACCTAGTGATTGACAGATTGAATTGTGAATGAAGGAGTGAATGAATGACTAAACCAAGGCAAGGGGACCTGGTTTCCATCATGGCTTAGAAACCAATGTGAAATTGTTGTGGTCACCATTCTTCCACAGAAACGTGGTCATTTCAGAGACTTTGCAAAGCGAGGTCATCCCATGGTCCTTGCCCAGAGGCTGGGAGGAGCCTCCCACCCAGGGGTGAGGGCCTGTCCTTCCATCCACTCCCCTAGCAGAATGTAAGGAGGAGCACCCTGGGACTGGGAGATGACCCATAGGGTTGGGGAACTTAAGGGAGACCACTTTCAAAGAGATCTCTGTCAAGGCAGGCCCTGGTGAGGCCGGGCTACAGGGAGCTGGGAGTTGCTTCAATGTAAAGGGAAGTGGGGGGGCCCTGCCAGACACTCAGGGATTTGACAACAATGACCCTTGAACAGCTGCAGCATTTAGTGCCTGTCTCCAGCAGATTTGTTGGATCTGACACTTGGATTTGTTCAGAAGCAACATAAATTATATACCTTGTAAGTAATTAATAATGAACATTATTTTAGATAAACGCATCCCCACTAAATGATAGACCCAACTGACAATCACTACAACTGCTCTTGATTATAACTTGATAGAAGGATTAAAATCCTTTGTCAAAATTTAAATCTGCCCTGGCAAATGACTTTGTTAAAATCACAACAATTCACAACAAAATGGGCTCTGCCCTGGCTGGGAGTGCCCAGGAAGGCCAGAGGAGGTCCAGGTGAGGCCTGTCTTTCTGTCCTTGCTCCCTCTGGGGGTATTATTTGCCTTAGTCCTGAAGGACTGATCTCCTTGTGGAAAGTGAGGCCACCAGAGCAGTCTAAGAGTGGACAAAGCAGAGGCAGGCACTGAGGGATTGAGAAATGAGTGGATCTTAGGCAGAGGGTGGGCAGGGACTGAAGACCCAGGCATGGTGCGTGGGCAGGGTGTGGACAAAAGCATGGCGCCCTTTTCTAATTTTTTGGAGGGTTATTAGTTTGATAGAATAACATGCATAATAAATGTACTATCACAAATATAATAAGTGAAATGAGTACAATTTTCTAATTTATTTACAGGGTCTTTTTAGTTGTCTATGTAAAGAATCACATAATCTGAGAATAATTCACTGTTTATTTCCTTCCAAGTCCCTTTCCTTTTAGTTGACTGGCATACTATTGAGGAAATCACACAGGAATAATGGGAGATTTCCAGTGCTTCCTCATTTGGCCTGACACAGGCTGTAGTACTCCAATTATCAAAGCACATTGTTTTCCTGCTTGAAGTTTATAATGTGAACGTCTATTGAACCTAGCTTGGTGATACAAACCTATAGTCTCAGGACTCAGGAGGAAAGAGAATCTAAGTTCAAGGCCAGCCTGGGCTACATAGCAAGACGTCTTGAAACAACAACAGTAACAATACACACACATAAACAAATTAAAAATAGTTTCTTAAAGCCGGGCATGGTGGCACATGCCTTTAATTCCAGCACTCGGGAGGCAGAGGTAGGAGGATCGCTGTGAGTTCAAGGCCACCCTGTGACTACATAGTGAATTCCAGGTCAGCCTGGGCTAGAGTGAGACCCTACCTCAGAAAACCAAAAAAAAAAAAAAAAAAAGTATCTTAGGGGCTGGAGACATGGCTTAGTGGTTAAGCGCTTGCCTGTGAAGCCTAAGGACTCTGGTTCGAGGGTTGATTCCCCAGGACCCACGTAAGCCAGATTCACAAGGTGGCGCATGCACCTGGAATTCATTTGCAGTGGTTGAAGGCCCTGGTGCACCCATTCTTTCTCTTTCTGCCTCTTTCTCTCTCTGTCTGTCACTCTCAAATAAATAAATATAAATAAACAAAATTAAAAATAGTATCTTAGAGTTTATCACATCTATTGAGATGATTATATAATGTTAAATCCATTAAAATCCATTAAAATCCATTAAAATGTGCTTTATACACAAGTGATATAAAGTCATGTTTATCCTGATTAGCTGTCTTTTATAATATTTCACCCAATTTGCTACTTTTATTTTATTTCAAATCATCTATGTGAATAAGCAAACAGTTAACAACTTCAAAACGTCAGTGTTTGGTTTGGTATTAAAGTGACAGTACTCTCAGAAAGGAGCAGAGAAGGTTCTCCCTAAGGAAGAGAGTAGGGCAGAGAGTAAGGCTCTGGAGGCCCTTGGGTAAAGCCTGCAAAATTAACATATGAACGAAATTCATTGGCAAAGAGGAAGGCTGCCATGCCCTCTGACCCCCACCCCACTTCTCATCCTGCCTGAGGTCAGCTTAGCCCACCTAGTGCAGGGGACCTCCAGAGTGTCCCTGGGTGACCTGTGACTCATTTTAATCATACAGCATGCTCCCTGGAGTGTCAGTGTGCCAGTGTCATAAGTAATGCATGAAGCTGCGTGCAAAGCGTGCGAGCTTGGGACAAAGTTTGCACCATGCAGATGAACGCAAACAGCTCGCCTGTGAGACACGAATGTCTCCCCTCCTTCACTGAAGCTGGCCTTTGAGCTTCTGACCTTTTCTCTCAGCTCTGGCCAACTTCCTCCCTTGAAAGTGATATTTTCTCCCATCCCACCAGGCTTCATCTGGCCTGGCTCTAAGGTCAGATCTGTTCAGGGTTGTAGGGCTGTAAATAAAAGTGCTGTGTACAGATTTCTGTCCAAATCCTTGTTGCAGGTCACAAGAAGCTGAGCC
Source organism: Orientallactaga bullata (assembly GCA_004027895.1). NCBI lineage: Eukaryota > Metazoa > Chordata > Mammalia > Rodentia > Dipodidae > Orientallactaga > Orientallactaga bullata. The sequence continues at coordinate 35,124 of PVKW010015281.1, read as the reverse complement.
TTTCCAGAAGTGCCCATAGAACCACAGTATTAGCTGATATTACCCCTCCCATCTGTTGCACTATTGATTTTAAAAACTGATAACATTGCTGATGAAGCCATTGACTGTTGTTTTCTTCAGAGGCGTTGTAGCGGCTGCTTCCATCGTGTTCACTGTTATTTCTCTCTGTGTCACTTTTGCCAAGTCATGCTTTGGGGGATTTGTTTTCCATTATCTGTTTTCATAGTTGGTGGCATCTGGTGGCTGATTGGACTGCACAGCCTTCAGTCAGCTTGAGACTAGTAAGGTCCTCCTTATATGTAAATGTGATCTGCTTCAGATGCTGTTTCCCCTTGATCCACTACTCACAGACAACCATTTTGTAGCAATCAAATACATTTCAGGTATGTTTCTTACCCCTCTGGTGGTTGCCTTGGGGATCATTCTTTTGTTCTTTGTCCAAATTAACATCATCTTCAGCTTTTCTTTTGTCTTTTTGTATGTATTTGAGTACATGAATTTTCCTCATCGCATACCTCTAATTACATTTCTAAATGCCGATATACAATTTGTATTGTATAATGCTAGGAGTTTGAACGTTCCATTGTATGCCATTACTTAAACGCTGCTATTAGAATTGTTTTCAATTTCAAATGATGCAAATGCTCCAAATTTAGATATTTGGTATCAGCTTCAACTTAATCATTACGGTCAATAAACATGAGCTGTGCAATGCAGGTTTTGTAGAGGCCAAATTGGATGCAAATTTAAGTTGGTTTTATCTTTAATATTCTTGGGATTTTTTTTTTGCCTCCTTGATCTGTCTCTAATCAAGTAAAGTATTTTTTAAAAGTATAAGTAAGTTTGTTTATATATTTATTTGAGAGAGAAAGAGGCAGACAGAGAGAGAGAGAGAGAGAGAGGCTGTGCCAGGGCCTCCAGCCACTGCAAACGGACTCTAGATGCACGCGCCCCCTTGTGCATCTGGTTTACATGGGTCCTGGGGAATTGAGCCTCAAACTGGGGCCCTTAGACTTCACAGGCAAGTGCTTAACCACTAAGCCATCTCTCCAGGCCAAATGTTTTTATTAAAAAAAAAAATTTAGGATTGTGCCACCATGCCTGGCTATTTATTTATTTACTTATTTGCAAGAGTAGGAGGTAGAACAGAGATAGAGAGAATGGGTGTGCCAGGGCCTCCAGCCACTGCAAATGGACTCCATATGTATGCGCCCCTTTGTATATCTGGCTTACATGGGTCCTGGAGAATTGAACTGGGATCCTTTGGCTTTGCAGGCAAACGCCTTACCCACTAAGCCATCTGTCCAGCCCAAGAAAAGTATTTTGAAGTTTACAATATATTACTGATTTTGCCAGTCTACCTGAATTCTATCAGTTTTTTTATACATTTGGGGAGATATAGACATGTTTAAAATGCTTAAATCATGTCAGTATTTATTTTGCCAGTGTGTAGTGACTCCTCTGGCGCCTAATAATTATTTGTTACTTAAAACTCATTTTTCTGTTCAAGCTCTCTGTTTTGGTTAGAATTTTCTCCTTTCTGTTTTAAAAAATATTTTTACTTATTTGAGGAGAGGAGAGAGAGAGAGAGGAGCAAACCAGGGGCTCCTGCCACTGCAATGGAACTCCATTTGCATTCACCATACCACATCTTGCAACCAGTTTTACTTGGGTACTGGGGAATAAAACCTGGGACCAGCAGGCTTAGCAAGCAAGTGCTTTAACCACTGGGCCATCTCCCTAGCCCAATTTTCTCCTTTCACAGACATCCTTTGGGTAAAAATAATAAATAAATAAATAAATTAATTAATTAATTAATTAATTTAATTAAATTAAATTAAATAAAATCCAGAAAAAGAAATCTTTTCTCAGAGCATCTGAGGATCAATTTTGTTTTACATTGGTGCCTAATGAAATATTTTGTGCATTTTTAAAATATGATTTTTGTATGTGCTTATATATGTATGCTAACTTGGTGTGTTTAGTAAAGGAACTTTTGTATAATCATGCTTGGTCATTGTGTGCTCGCAATTGTCACAAAGAGGGAAGGAAGGCAGGCAACAGAGCTTCTTACTTTCTCTCCTTGGAGGGAGGACTGGTTGTGGCCAAAGGCCTAGAAAGGGACAATGTAGTGTTTTCAGTACCCATCCTTGACATGGTGGGGAGAGGGGCTGAGTTTGTGTTATATGATGTTTTAATAAATACACTCTGTTACTACAGAAGAAGTGTGGTTTCATTCAGCATGGTGTGTGTGTGTGTGTGTGTGTGTGTGTGTGTGTGTGTTTGTCTCTGGGGGTAGAACAGAAAGCCTTTAACATGCTAGATGACCTATAGCCCAAGCCTTCATTTAGCCTTATATTCTGGAAAGGAGAATTCCATGTGAATGAGCAGAAGGCCTGGTGGATAGAAGGCAAGGCCAAGGCTAGGCTTACATTCCCCTGAAGGAGATCTCTATACCATCATTTCCCAGAATGAGTCTGGGCTCCAAAGAAAACTGGCCCTGAAGTAGTCCTGACAAAACAGTTTCGGGCTGGAGAGATGGCTCAGCAGTTAAAGCACTTGCCTGCAAAGCCAAAGGACCCAGGTTCAATTCCCAGCATCCATGTAAGCCAGATGCACAAGATGGCGCATGAATCTGAAGTTCGTTTGCAGTGGCTGGAGGCCCTGGCACACCCATATTCTCTCTTTCTGTCTCTTTCTCTCTCTTAAATAAATAAATAAATAAATTGAAGGAAAGAGAATCCATGGTTTCAATGTGCTCTTGCTTGGGTTCTCAGGGAGACCGACTAATGCAGTCCGAGTGCTCTAGCAAGCAGAGCAAAGGAAAGAAGCAAGTGAGGCTGAAGCAAGTGTGTTAGGTATTGCCCGGCTGGGCAGGCCACAGCTTGCTCAGTTGTGTAATGTCTTTACAATAGACCCGAAAGTACACACTTGATTGAAACAGTTCTTTAGTAGGGAGAAGAGAGAGGTGGCTTCCTGTCACCCGTCTCTAAAAGTTGAAGTTGACCTTCTTGAATGAATGGTAATTCCTTTGCATTTCCAGGTGACATCTCCTGGCCCCTGGAGGGAGCTCCTGAGCACTGAGATGGTCCACCGTTGTTCCTGTTGAGTTTGGAAGGGGAGGGAGGAGCGGGAGTGATTCCAGTGGGGTTGGGAGAGGGTGCTGGAGTCACTGCTTCTCCTTTGGCAACGGACACAATGAGGCCACACTGCAGTCCAGACTTCCTGCCGGGAAGGCCAGGGCACCCATCAGCACTGGGAAGTGATATGGTGACACTCGTCCTAGCAGCAAGAGGCTCCCAGGAGCAAGGGACAAGAAATGAGGCTGAGTGCATTGGAAGCAGTGCATGCACACGCCAAGCGCGTTCAGGAAGCCCTGGGGAGCTGTCCCACCTCTCCACATGACTGATTCATGACTGGCAGGAATTCCAGGCCCTTATCTTGTCATCAGTCAGGAGAAGATACTTCCAAGCTCTGTAGTCAGCCCCTTCACATTCCAGGAAGAAGCCGGGCATGGTGTTGTGCATCTGCAACCCTGCGCTTGGCAGGTGGAGACAGGAGGATCAGGAGTTCAAGGCTAGCTCAGGCTGTACGATAAACCCAAGGCAAGACTGCAGAAACCGAGACTGTTCATGTGGCAGCACTGCTGAGCTTGAGCTGAGTGTTCTGTAGCTGTTCTCTTCCCCGGATGCATGGGATCGGCAAGGTGTCACAGACAAGGCGGGACTGGAGTTAGTCCTTGTTCCTGCCTCCCAACCCTTCCTCCCTGGCCAGGGCATACTTAGGAGCTCTGGGGCAGGATCAGGATAGTTGCATCCCACACCTGGACCTACAGGTTGTTGAGCATTCTGCCCAGAGCAACCATTAGTGCCACGCCCAAAGGACCCTGACGGTCACCTTGGTCCCAAGAAGCAGCAGACGCCAAAACAGCCTTATGTAGCCTCTGCCATCCACCTGAACTCCATAATCAGAGAAGTTTGATGCAAAGAAGTTGGAAGATTTTTTAAAATTTTTATTCATTTATTTATTAGAGACAGAGAGAGGGAAAGAGAGAGAGAGGGAGAGTGAGGATGTGTGCACCAGGGCCTCTAGCTACTGCAAACTAACTCCAGATGTGTGCACCCCTTTGTGATTCTGGCTTACGTGGGACCTGGAGAATCGAACCTGGGTCCTTAGGCTTCATAGGCATGTGCCTTAACCACTAAGCCACCTCTCCAGCCCTTTCCCAGATATTTTTCATCCTTGGTTGGTTAATCTCTGGGTGCGGAACTCATGAATAAGGACTGCCAACTCTATTGTTATTGCAACCCTTTGAGTTCCTTAGAGTCTGTATTTACATTTTTAACTTTATTAAAATGGTATGCTGTATCTAATCTCCTAATGCTTAGTTTTACATTTAATTATAATAATTAAATATTGTTTTGGCTCACTGCAGCCCATCTTTCTAGCTTGTTTACATTTCCTTCTGTACACACACGAGTGTGCTTTCCCATTAATAAACATGTAACTTGTTTAGTATTTTTGTAAATAGCAATGTCATGAATTTTACTATGTGAAAATGTGCCTATAGATACACAAAAAAAGTGAAATTGTGAGTAAAAAGATATATGAATATTTAACTTTACCAATGAATATTAGAGTCTGAATCTAAAATGTCCTAAAGGCCCACATATCAGAGATTTGGTCCTCCACCCATGGCCCTCTGGAGAGGTGAGGGAGCCTTCAGGAGATGAACCTTAGCAGAAGACTTCATCCCTCAAAGAAGACTGAGGGTCACCTGTCTCTTGCTGTTTGTTTGATTCCTAGCAGGCATTAGGTAAACAGCCTCTTCTACCCCACACACTCCTCAAGATGTTTTGACTCCACCCAGACCCAAAAGCTGAGGGTCCAAAGGATCATAAACTGAAATCTCTGAAACACTGAACCTTGGTAAACCTTTCCATTGTTAAAATTTCTTTCTTTATTTATTTATTTGCAAGCAGAGACAGAGAGGGAGGATGGGCATACCAGGGTCTCCGGCTGCTCTAAAGGAATTCTAGATGCATGTGCCACTTTGTGCCTCTGGTTTTACATGGGTACTGGGGAATTGAACCTGGGCCATTAGGCTCTGCAGGCAAGTGCCTTAAACACTTAACCATCTCTCCAGCCCCACTTTCTATTTTTTGAGCATATTACCTTAGGTATTTTATTGCAGTATTAAAAAGCTGTCTAGTACAATAAGAGAACTTTTCTAAAGGGACTTCACTAATTTACAATACAAATGATTCATTCTTTTAAAATAATTTCTCATATAAAAGGGCTAAAATAATATTTCATTGTACATCTGGTTGTTTATTCTCTGATCAATTGTAACATTGAACATCTACATATATGTAGAAGATGTAGACAATTTTTTTACATTAAAAATTGGAGAAGTTGTACTATTTTCAAGAATACAAGATGATTTTTAAGAGTGGCCACGTGCCAGGCCATTAAAAGTTCTGAAAAAAACTTTAAAGCTTTGCTGTCACTTAGAATATATCCATTTATAGTGGATCTTGATTAGATGTCAACACACAAAAAAAAGTATAGTTGAAAATAAGTAAACACACAATACGAACAGAGGTAAAAGAAGAAATCATGTTAGTGATCAGGAGATGTTTAGAAGATATTAGTGCACAGACAGTATTATGTCGAGGAAGTTTATATTATTAAAGATTATAAGAGGAAAAGCCTTAAAAATAAGTGAGCCAAGAATCAGGCGCACACACAGAAAGAAAAAATGAGCATAAATAAAAATGAGGGAGGGATGACCATTCTAGCAAAAGCTATCTGGTTTGCAGATGACTGGAATTAATTTGTGAAGATGAACACATTTGAATACCTACCTGAAATCATCATTACAGTGATCAAACCTTTAGCCTCATCTAAAGGAGCAAAACTAATCCCCTTTGAGGGCAATAATGGTATCTAGAGCCTTGAATTCTCTCTGGGTCTTCCAACACGGTGCCAGGATCAAGTCTACAGTGCCGAGGCTACCACAAAGAAACCTGGGCAGACAGAACCAATGACGTATGTGTGCCTTGCAGACATTATCTCCTCATCTGTAGTTTGATTTTTCATTTTCTTAGCAATGTCTTTTGCAAAGCCAAGTTGGATGGCTGACAGTGCACGAATTCAAAACTCAGATAAAGTTGCGGTGATCCTGACAACAACACGGAAGGAAATGAACAATAGGTCTGTGGAGCCAAAATCAGATGTCAATTGATTTTCAATAAACATTTCAAGAAATGTAACTGGCAAAAGGTAGTATTTTCAACGAATGGTGCTAGCTGACCAACTTCATGAAACCAAACCAAACCAAACCACGCACTACATGTCGTAGTTAATCAGAAGTGGATAGACTTAAAGATAAACCCAAGAATTGTAACATTCTAGACTAAAACAGAAAACTCTTTGTGATCTTGTGCTTAGGGGGAAGAGAAAGTTTTAAAATAGAACACTAAAGTACAAGCCACAGGGGACCTGAGATAAATCGGCCTTTGCTAAAATTGAAGCTGTCCTCCTGGAAACTATTAACATTCAAAGCACAAGACCATGAGGAAGACAGGGTGCAAAGCCGGGACCCTGTAAGCAAGCGTCAGACCCAGGTGCTGGTGTCTAAGCACAGGCTCTCGTCTCTCCACAAACACAGACGTTCGCCTGATGCAACCAAGTGCGATCATAAATAACTTGTGTTCGCTACACCACAATTCTGTCAGAGATAATTGAAAACGGGACGCATGTTATTATGTATAAGGGCCCTTATCTCTTGTGTGTGTGTGTGGATGGATACTTGTGCGGCTATTTAATCCCACAGGCATTTGGCATGACCATTTATGAAGCCACCCTCAAGTAGACTTTTCCCAACTACTGTCCAAATGGATCTGATAGCGGAACAGCAGAAACTGCCAATGAATGGTGACTTCCAAGAAGCACATTAGGAAGGGCTTGCTATGGCCAAGAGCCCTTGTGATCACACAGCAATGGACCTGGCATCAGCCGTTCAGACACAAATCACTCACCTCTTGGTGTTCATATGCAGGGTTACCTGTGTCCACGATCTGCCTTCCCCTCCACCCGCTCTGCCTGGGCTTTTGTCTGATTGCTGGAGCAGTATCTGATCAAATTCCACCACCAACGATTCATGAAGAGAAACCATTCCAAAACGCAGGCTGCAGGCTTATATCAAATTGTCCACAGAAAGCTGAAGTGACTGAGCCTCACGCCAGTGTGTGGGCTCTTGGGGAGTTGAAAGTGAGGGTACAAGTCCACACTGGAAGTCATCCATCATTGGCAAGAAGATTGGGTCTCTTCCATACATTCGTGCTTTTTACAAAATTCTTTAAGAAATGCTCAATGTACATTTAGAATCAAATAGTCGATGTCTGATGAAAAAATGCTTACCATGTGGATGGAGAGATGGATTAGTGGTTAAGGCACCTGCCTATAAAGCCTAAGGACCCAGATTCAATTCCCTAGTACCCATGTAAGATGCACAAGGTGGCTCATGATCAGACAGTGGCCATAGCAATCTATAAGATCCCTGGGTCAGGGCTCTGATCGGACAGTGGCCATATGCTGTGTGTCATGTCCACTGCTCCATCCTGTTGTCCTTGCTGCAAACCTTTCAGGCTCCCCGGGCGTGCAGGACGATTAATCAGATTTCTTGAATGTTGGAAGCCATCCCTGAGGTTGGCTAGCTCTGAGCTGACAACTTTACATTCTCCCTTTTTGCCTCCACCCCCAACCTGTACCTTAAGCTTTGACTGTAGTAAGCTTCCTGTGAAGCCTGGCCAGGCCTGTTCTTCTCCCTCAGGAGCCTTTTGATACACTTCTACATTGAATGTAATCTGCTGGGAACATCTACTCATTTGCCTAGAGATAATTTCTCTATCATCTCCTCTAAAAAAAAGACTTCCATGTGAGGCCCCGTTGGCTGACATGGAACCCTCCAAGTCTAAGCCCACAGCCTTGGGTTTGGGTTGTGTTCTGGTGCCTCCAAGTTCTAGGGCAGGGTTTGGGGACAGGAGCATCTTCAGTCTCAACCCAAGTGATGAATTGATGCTCAGTGTGGTCTCACTACCCCATCCCATTGTGACCTCAATCAGGAAGTGGCCAACATTCCAGAGATCCCATACTGGTCTGCTGACATCTTCACACCTGGGTCCTCCCACTTTTGCCTCTCCTTGGGGGACCTAGTTTGCCTTAAAGAAAGCTGAGGAAATCAGTCGGTGCCTTTCCACGTCTTACCCTCTCATCCAGTTCAGCTCCTGCATTTTTGTGGACTCTGAGCCAGTGGATGCCAGTAATATTGTACTGGACCAAGCCTGGATTAAAATCCTTTTCCAAGCCTGAAATAAAAAAAAGACTTCCAGGGCTGGAGAGATGGCTTAGCAGTTAAGGCGTTTGCCTGCAAAGTCAAAGGACCCCAGTTCGATTCTCTAGGACCCATGTAAGTCAGATGCACAAGGGGTGCATGCAACTGGAGTTCATTTGCAGTGGCTGGATGCTCTGGCTTTCTTTATCTCTCTCTCTGCCTCTTTCTCTCAAATAAATGAATAGAATAATATATATTATAATAATATTATAATACACACACACACACACACTTCCAAGTCCTCTCCATACAGGACCAAATCAAAATTCTTTTTCCCACTGATGCCACAAGACACTTGCTGACTTTTCCAGTGACTTGGCCTTAATGTCTATTAAAAGAATTAGGACTATATATAATATAATCACATATGCCTTTCCAACTTCTAGGAATTTAGTAGGCAAAAGTAAATACTGTTTTAAGAATGAATAATCACATCAGTCAATCTATTGATTTAGGGTGACGCCTGGATTTACTTGCTTCATTTGGTTTCCACACCCACTGCAGCGCCCAAAGTAGGGTTATATTTCTGTTAAAATATTTTCACAGGGATGGGCAGATAGCTTAGCAGTTAAAGCATTTGCCTGTGAAGCCTAAGAACCCAGGTTCAATTCCCCGGAACCCATGTAAGCCAGATGCACACTTTGGCGCATGCATCTGGAGTTTGTTTGCAGTGGCTAAAGACCCTGGCACACCTATTCTCTCTCTCTCTCTTTCTGTCTCTCTCTCTCTCTCTTTCTCTTAATAAATAAATAAAAGAAGGAATAAAAAGAAAAAATATAGTCTCACAAAAATCAGCCTTAAAGTTTGCAAGTTTTGTTTTAAATTCTGATTTTCTACAAAATGCAAGAAGAATACATATTAGAGGAAGTACAGAGTCCTCTGACAGCCAAGCCCAGTAAGAATGACATACAGAGCTTACTCCTGCACACAGAAACACAACCTTAAAAGATCAGCATGCATCCAGCAACAGTAAGTGTGACCGTGACCAAGATAGACTGGCCTCTAGAATGCAGTTTGGAGATATTTACTGAATGCCATTTTGAGCTCAGCACAGTCCTAAGAGCTAGGATATGTCACAGAGAACAAAACAAGCAAAGACTCTTCATGATTCAAGACAGATTACAAACCAGGAAATAGATTCCATTCCCAACACAAGAGGGTTGATGCTGTAGAGAAGAAGAAAGCGGGGACAGAGGTTGGTGGCTTCCTTGAGAAAATGACATTTGAGTGACTACCTTCATGGGCTGAGGATGAGAGCTGTGTGACAGCGGAGAAAAAGCCTCTCAGACAAAAGAGTTGTCATGTTTGGTATTGAGATGGAGAAGCTGAGGGAAAGATTTGGGAGGTGACAAGGGGTCAGATTATACAGGACCTGAAAGGCCAGGGCACAGAGTAAATATATCCATTGGAAAGTCACTCAAGGGCTAAATTTCAAGGGCTACCTTGCACCTTGGTTTATAAAGAATAAACGTGCTGCTGTGTTGACAATTATCTGGGAGGAAGGAGAGAGAAAACAAGGAGTGAGTGGACAGGATGAGGAATGGACTGCACATTGCTAGGGCTTCTCAGACTGCAGATGAACAGGTGCGGGGATCAGGGCAGACACTCAGTCTTGGGCGTGCTGAGGTGGAAGGGCCTGCCATACATTTGGGGGCAGGGTGTTAAAAAGGCATCTGAACAGATGGATCTGGAGGTGAGGGCAGAGGTCTGAGCTGGGGTCAACATTTGTGATGGATCAGTTGATGGATGACATCTGAAACTAGAACATAAATACTATAAATAAATATCCATCTATCTCGAAATCTTCCCCAAAGTGAGCCAAAATAGAAAACCATTAACCAACCTCACTAATGAATGTGGGTGAAAAAAAGGTCTCCAAATAAGATAAAGAAAACATAAAATCATTGAGAAAAATTTATCACTGACAAGGAAATATCGATGATTCACAAATGATAATGGAATTGTGGCCATGTATGTGCGTAGACATGCCAGGACTGAACTCAGGGACTTGGGCACTTTAAACATACACTCTACCACTAAGCTCACCCCTTAGTGCAGTGGCTATGTGTTTAAAGAGCCATTATTACTTATGGCTACACACGAAACTATTTCGGGATGTCAGGGCATGATATTATGATTGATTTAAAACAACCAGAGGAGGAAGAAGTGAATGAGAATTAATACTTGTGGGCAGGAGGGAGAACCCTAACTTAAGGTTGTATAAAAAGCGATATTGAAACCTAAGTCCTTGAAAGCTAACTAAAAATATGATTTTAAGAAATTATACTCAGTGAGGTAACCCAGGCCCAGAAAGCCAAACTTCACATCTTTCTCTTTCATATGTGGATCCTAGCTACAAATGATTGGACTTCTATGTGAATAGGAATAAAACTCAGTAGCAGAAGACAGTAAAACTAAAAAGGGGACATAAAGGGAATAGAAAGGGAGGGAGGGGGACTTAATAGGATGGTATTGTATATATGTAAGTAGAAGAACAGATTAATAGGGGTGAAAAGGCCTAAGTAAGATCAGGGGAAGAGATTGAGTAAAGGAAAGGTGGAGGGAGGGCTAATCAAAATCTAAGAGGATATAAATAAATTATATGGAAAACTAATTTTCTGGACAATGGAACACTCAGAAGCAATAGATTGTAACAAGAAAATTTTCAGTGCCAGGGATGGGATACCTTCCAGTGAGTTGTTGGCCAGGGAAGTCACAGATACCCCCAAAACATTATAGGCCATTGTCAAGGCCCTTGGTTTCCCACCAGGAATAGATGGTAAGACCCTATTGCTGAAGACTCTATATACTTGGGCTGCAAGGTCACTGAGAAATCCTGATGGAGCTGAGCTGAAAACCTCCTCCATGTGGACCAGCTGACAGAAATCTGGAAAAAGCTACACTGCATGCAGTTCAATGGGAGAGAGAGAAAACACCAGTGAAGATACTCAACAGTGAACACTGAAAGCTTTTAAATCTGGTCAGCCAGGCCAAATGAGCCAATGGGTGCAATAGTGGCATGTCTGTTATGGGGGAAACCAACTGCTCTCTAATTGGACTGGAGGTACGCTCCATGGGAGGGAATATATCCCTGATACTGAAAACCTACAACAGGGGTAGTCATGAGTCCTGGGGTATAATGTCTGCTGGTATCTGACTAAATGTATATACTATGCTAACCAAACTGCCTGGTAAGTACTTCTCTTAATGTCCATACCCATATATTAATTCCACTTTCACTTTTGGTTAGAGAAGCTTCTCTTTTCAGATGATGGTGACCTTGGGATGACTCAGAAGGCACCATGGTGCTGAGAAGAAGGGACAGAGGAGTGCTCAGCACTGAAACATCTCTAACACACCTTCCAAGGCTCAGGGTACATTGCAGAAGAGGGGACAGAAAGAATGTAAGAGCCAAAGGAAAAGTAGGACTCCTTACAACGTGCTCCTCCAGTCACAAAATGGCCTGGATATCCATGACCTTGCAGTGCCTGACACTACCTACACAAGACCATCATAATAGGAGGAAAAGATCATGACATCAAAATAAAAGAAAGACTGATTGAGAGCAGGAGGGGATATAATGGAGAGTGAAGTTTCAAAGGGGAAAGTGCGGGGGGGAGGTACCATGGAATATTGTCTACAATTAAGGAAGTTGTCAATAAAAATAAATTTAAAAAAAATTTTAAAAAGCATTTGTCCATGATCACTTAAAACTCATCAAAGAGGTATTCAGAGGCTGCAAAGCTCAACAATAAAAGAGACTTCTAACATACCTGCTAAGGCTCAGGGAACATTCTAGAAGAGGAACTGGACTGATTTTAAGAGCCACAGGGTGGAAAGATGTATTCTGAAGCATGGTTCACCTTACTCTCAGAGTCTGACTGAGGCCTTCATGGTCCCAAAGTGAATACCAACAACCCCACTGAGGAGGGGCCCTAAATAGAACCCACTGAGGAGGGTATTCGGAATGCCAGGTTCCCAACTGATGGAGATTTGGGAATTACCGCCTCCTGAAGGCAGTGTATTGTTGCGGGCATGCTTATGAATATTATAGCCAGTTTCCCCTTGCAATTGTTTGGCACACACTCCTGTTGCTATTGTCCACTTTATGCTGGCCAGAAGGTGATGTCCACCCTCTGTTCATGCCATCATTTTCCCCTGCCATCATGGAGCTTCCCCTTGAGTCTGTAAGCCAAAATAACCCTTTCCCCCCAAAAAATCTGCTCTTGGTCGGGTGATTTCTGCCAGCAATGCGAACCTGACTACAACACTGTGATCATCATAAAGCTAAACAACAACAAAAAAACCTTCTATCACCAAATGATGACCTCATAGCCAATACAGCACTATAGCACAATGAATTCTCACGTTTGTGGTGATGCTGATATAAGCAAACCTATTGCACTATCAGTCACATAAATATAATTATGTATAGCATGTCACACATGACATAATAAACCACAAAGTCACTGATATATATGTATATGTAATATATCTACAATATATATTATACATATTATATTTACTGTATGATACATTTGATCATTACTTTAGAGTATACTTCCACTTAACATGAAAATTTACTGTAAAACCATGTGCTGTGTTACACTGGGAATGGATTTTGTGTGGCAGAGCTATTATGAGCAAAACAACAGGAGTGTAAATCAAGCACAGGATGTTGTCAGCAGGAGGAGTAATTGAACTGACAATGGCACTTTAAGTTGTTAAGAGCCATGAAGGTGGACTATCTCTGATGATTATTTCTCTTTAGTCATGTCTATCCCATTGCCACAGATATGATCTTGAGTGACACGAGATACTAAGGGATCTATAAAAAGTCTTATAAGAATTCCAGAAGGGCCCGTATCTAAGATGGAGTCAGTGCTAATGACTTGACGGAGGGTCAGATACAAACAGGCTCCTCCCTGCAACATGAAGATCAACACCAGGTAAAAAGTTTGTATTCAGTGTTGAAAGAAAAGGTTGGACCGCACAGTGATGTTCAATTTATTATTATCACTGCATGCTTTAGGCAATTCCAAAGCAGTTCTTTGCTGTATAATGCAAAAACAAGTGCTGCAATTATAAGAGTTGAAATATAAAGGCAGCCTAAGAATATTATAGATGAGTAAGTTTTAGAGAAACATTGCTTGCAAGAGCAAATCTTCAATGTGGCTGAAATCTCCTAGTTCAGAAACAGATGTCCGACTGTCATCCATAACGAAGCTGAGTCAATGCCAGGTTTCAAGGATTTCACAGATAAGACAACCGTCTTGCTTGATAGCAATGTTGTGATGTGTAACCATGAGAACCCCAGGCATTCGGGCCTATCACTGAGCACACATGGCCAGTGGACTGGAGCCATACAAAGTCAGATTATCAGCTGGGCTCTAAAGAAGCCGCTCTGGGCTGGAGAGACAGCACATGCTTGCAAAGCCTAAGCACCCAGGTTTGATTTTCCAGGTCCCACGTAAGCCAGATGCACAAGGTAGTGCATGCGTCTGAAGTTCATTTGCAGTGGCTAGAGGCCCTGGAGTATCCATTCTTCCTCTCTCTCTCCCTCTCTGTCTCAAATTAATTAATTAATTAATTAAAAATACAAATCTTTAAAGAAGCTGCTCTGAGCCATTGGTGAGCTGCTGAAGAACTGTCTGGAGAACCAAGCTCCTTTCAAGATTCCGTTTACTGTTAATACATACTCTTGTGTATCCTTTCTTTATTATGGCATCGAAGCCATGTTTCTTCCTCCACATGTGATCTCTTTGATTCAACCAGTGGATCAAGGAGTTATAACAGTTCTTAAGGTCTGTCGCCTAAAGAGAAGCTTTGCCCAGACTTGCTGCAGCTGAGGAAGACAGAGCGGGCCACGCAATTCTGGAAGGAAGTGTCTGGGAGTGCATCGGAAACCTTGCTTGGGCTTCCAGTGATGTCACTAAGGAGGGTGAATGGCACCTGGAAGAAGAAGAAGATACTCAAGAGGTTTGCCCATGATTTCACAGAATTTGCCAAGGATAAGAAAGTTGCAAAGCCATCAAGGCCTTTTTAAGCTTGTTGAAAAGGCAAAGTGGGGGATGGTACTGGTACTGAGGACGCGTAGAGGACGTACGTGCCTGAGGAATTAACAAGGACTCGCTGGAACTAGACCAGGACCACACCAGTGGGAAAAGAAGCCGCAGAAAGGGAAACTTCAGGATAAGAGAATAAAGAGCCCCCACGAAAACACCTAGTGAAACGCCTAACGGAAGGTTTTGCACACCTCAACAGAGCCCTTATTAAGCCTGAACTTATGAGTCCCAGCACAGGAAGAGTCTCATTCGTAGAAAGGACTGTTCGTGGTGTGTTATCTGCTTGCAAACACAGCTGTGGTGGAAAAAGAACCACGGTATTAGTGACACCTCCCCAAAGCAGCCCTGGGGGGCGTCCTCAGGAATGGTTTGGGGACAGCACTGTTAGCATAGGAAGTTACCCCCACGTGTGGTGTTCACCTGAAGACCTTCGCACACACAAGGTGAAGGAAGAAAACAGTGTAAGTGACTGTTCTGACCTAGCTGGGCTGGCCCAGCTCAGTGTGTGTTTACAAGTGAAAGAGTAAAAAAAAAAAAATAGTTTTATTCACTTGTGCAATTTGTTTTTGTTTTATACTAAGTGTTACAAAGTAGTCAGAGTTTAAAAAAAATCTTTATGGGCTGGAGAGTTGGCTCAGTGGTTAACGGTACTTGTCTGTAAAGCTTGACGTCCCAGGTTCAAATCCCCAGTACCCACATAAAGCCAGATGCACAAAGTGGCACACGAATCTGGAGTTCATCCCTAGAGTGCCCATTCCCTCCCTCTGTCTCCCTCTCTTCCTCTCTCTCTGCTTGCAAATAAAAAATAAAATAAAATAAAAAATTATAGGTACTTGTTTGCAAAGCCTGATGGCCTGGGTTTGATTCCCTAGTATCCATGTAAAACCAGATACACAAAGTAGTGCATGCATCTGTAGTGTCAAGAGGCCCTGGTGTGCCCATATATCGCTTCTCTCTCTCCTTGTAAATGAATGAATAAAAAAAGAAAGCATTCTTTATAAATTTAAAATTACACCGGGTGTGGTGGCGCTCGCCTTTAATCCCAGCACGCGGGAGGCAGAGGTAGGAGGATCGTGGTGAGTTCGTGGCCACCCTGAGACTACATTGTGAATTCCAGGTCAACCTGAGCTAGAGTGAGACCCTACCTCGAAAAATTAAACAAAACAAAACAAAAAAAATTACGATAATTTAATGTATTACTGAGGAAAGAATGACCACTTTATAACCTTAGCATTGTCCAGCGTGTGGAGTTTGTAGTCTACAGCAGTGCACAGTAATGGCCTAGATATTCACATTCATTCCTCGGTCATTCCCCACTCACCCGCGCGATGACCCGGTTCTGTAAGTTCCATGCTGTAAGTGCCCCATGGAGCACCACTCTGAATCTTTTCTATGTCACTTTTACTCTATCCTTTCTAGGAGTAAGTGCATCCTTACTATAAGGTTACATGGCCAACAGTACTCAGTGTGCAATGCACTCTGTAAATGGTACACTTTGTGGCTTGGAAGCAGTAGGTTCTCTCATGTAGCATAGACGTGGATGTGCAGAAGGCTGTGCCATCCAGGTTGTTATACGCCCTCTCCATGATGTGTGCACACTGGTGCAGTTGCAATGGTCTAATGACATGGTTTCTTCTTTTCAGAATGTCTCCCTGTCATTTAGCAATGCATGACTATAATAAAAAGAAGTATATATGCTCAATTTCATTTATAATCAAATGAATATTCCTGTGTTTTTGTTTTAAAAATGTTTTATTTATTTATCTGAAAGAGAAAGAGGAAGAGGCAGATAGAGAGAATGGGCACGTCAGGGCCTCTAGCCACTGCAAACGAACTCCAGACACATGTACCCCCTTGTGTATCTGGCTTACGTGGGTTCTGGGGAATCGAACTGGGGTTCTTAGGCTTCAAAGGCAAATGCCTTAACTGCTAAGCCATTTCCTTAACCCTATTTCCTGTTTTTTTTTTTTTCTTTTGTTGCAGGGTCTCATTTGGTTCAAGGCTGCCTTACAAATCCCTATATATGTGATAATGACCTTGAACACTTGATTCTCTTAATCATTGTGTCTCCACCTCCCAAGTGCTAGGATTACAGGCATGCTTCATCCACGCCTGGTTTTATGTAGTCTGGGGATCCATCTCAAGGCTTCGTGCATGCTAGTCAGGCACTCTACCCAGTGCGCAACATACCCACACTCATAATATACTTTTCTTTCTTTTTTTTTTTTTTTTGGTTTTTCAAGTAGGGTCTCACTCTAGCTCAGGCTAACCTGGAATTCACTCTGTAGTCTCAGGGTGGCCTTATAATATACTATTTTCTACATTCTGAATTGTCATAAATGTCTCTTAACGCCAAGCATTAGAAAACATGTTGAAAATGAGAAATTAAGTAAAACTTTTAAGGTTGCCAATCCCTGGCTTAGCAACCCTCCTTCAAGTCTCACTAACAAAACAAAACAAAACAAAAAAACTTTTGTATATTTTCCCTAAGAATACACAAGATTATTCTTGATATGCTTTAGTATGCTGCTATACTTAAAAAAAAAATCTAGGAAAAAAATGTTCATTAACAGGAAGTGAATGAAAGACGGCTTATCACGCAACAGCAGGGAAATGAATGGACTATAGCAGCGCCTATCAACACACAGGACTCCCACAAATGAAATATTGGGTGAAAAAGGGAGTCTAGAAAATCATGTGCATTCCATTCTGCACAGTTAAAATGTAAAATTAATAATGTGCTATTTAGAGTTACAAGCACTGTGTATTCATAAAGAAGGGCTAAGGGATGGTGAATTTCAGAATTAATGGCCACCTCTTACAGGAGGAGGAGGAGGGGCACGACTGAGGAGGGGCCTCAAAGGTCTGCACTGCCATGGTGCTTATTTTACGTATTGAAGCATGGGTGTGTTCTCCTACCATGATTAGCATATTGTTATTAAACTGCTGGTACATATTCACATATTATTTTATGTTTCTGATATTATTTTTAGTAAACATTTAAAACTATACTTTTATTTATTTATTTATTTATTTATTTATTTATTGAGGTAGGATCTCGTTCTAACCCAAGTTGACCTGGAATTCACTATGTAGTCTCAGGCTGGCCTTGAGCCCTCAGTAATCCTCCTACCTCCGTCTCCCGAGCGCTGGGATTAAAGAAATCTATCACCATGCTTGGCCTACATTTTTTTTATTTATTTATTTATTTATTTATTTATTTATTTATTTATTTATTTATGAGAGGGAAAGAGGCTGAGGGGAGAGGGAGAGAATGGGCACGGTAGGGCCTCTAGCCACTGCAAACGAACTCCAGATTATGCCCCACCTTGTACATCTGGCCTTACGTGGGTCCTGGGGAAATGGAGCCTTGAACTGGGGTCGTTAGGCTCACAGGCAAGCGCTTAACCGCTAAGCCATCTCTTCAACCCCTACATTTTATTTTAAAGTAAACATTTTGTTTTAAAGTGAAACATTTTACCACACCAATCAAAGTTATGACAAGAAGGCAGAGCTGTTTGGGTTTATGTGCAGCGGCTGAACCCTCACCCAGGGGCTGCCAAGTGGGCTGCTTCAGATAAAGCCGCCTGTGCCAGCAGAACAGAATGCATGCCCCACGCTGGGGCCAGCTCAGGGGCAGCATGGAGGGCAGGGAGACCTGCTGCTTGTCCTGGGACAGGGAAGCCAGGCAGATGAACCGCAGAGAGAGATTTGCTTTTATTCAGGAGACCGGAAGGGTGAATGCAGGTGAAGAAGAGGACTTGTGGAAGTTTCCAGAAGACACTGAGTGCATTTCATCACAGAGAATGAATCTAAATGGAAGTAGTTTTGTAGAACCATGTGAAAAAAAAAAATCTACTAACCTCCCCACATCCCCAGGGGGGGAAAGGTAGGTTAGGTTTCATTCATGTGTACGCCTGTACTCCAAAATGCATATGAACTATTGATTTAGCAAACGTGTGCTGACTCCCGATGGCATGCTTTTACTGGGAGAGGGGGTGAGGAAGCCCAAGGTTGAATGGAGCCCAGGCCCATCTGCAAAGTAGCTCAGTGGCGTGGGGGCAGTGAGAAGAGCCGAGAGGGAAAACGCAGGGCCAAGGTGGGCCATCCCTCACTGCTTCGCGCTCCTGTAACCAGCATCCAGCCAGCTTTTCCATGTGTGCGCCTCCCCGCTGGACTCCAGGGAGAAAGGAATACGCATGAGATTTGTACAGCCCTCAGAGGCTCACATCCTCATTGAGACAGACGGGCAGTGACAACCAAACCGTGATAAGTTCAGTGATAAAGTTATTCAAAGACTATTACGAAAATGGAGAACCGTTTCCAGTGGGGAGAGGGGGGAAAAGCGCTGGGAGTGGAAGTTCAGGGAAGGCTGTGAGCTGAACATTAGACAAGACATAGGAGTTAAATGTGTTAATGAAGAGGAGCAGAGGACAGGGCAGCATTCCCAATAAAAGATGGAGCTTGCAGAAGACACAGAGGCAGGTGAATGAATTAAACAACTCTGTGAGGTTGGACGCTGGGGGTGAGGACGACTGGGGGTGTCCTTGGCTTTCTGGAAGGAAGTTGGATTTTATTATGAAGGCAGTAGGGAAGCCAGAGAAAGAATGGGGGTGGAAGGTGGGATATAACCTGAATGAAATCGTGAAGGCAGAAGGAACACGGAGTAACCAACTTAAGTGCAGTCCAGAGACAGGGGTAGAGTTGACCCTGCACACCTCCCTCCAGCCTGGGAAACCAAGTGGATGATATTTTTATTTTATTTTATTTCTTTGAGAGGAAGAGAGAGAGACAGAGACAGAGAGAGAGGGAGAGAGAATGAGTGTGCCAGGGTCTTCAACCACTGCAAATGAACTCCGGACACATGCACCACCTTGTGCATCTGGCTTACATGGGTCCTGGGGAATTGAACCTGGGTCCTTTGGGTTAACAGGCAAAAGGCCTTAACCACTAGGTCATCTCTACAGCCCAAGTGGATGATATTTCTATCATGTTATAGCTCAGCGTCCCTTTCTCTCCCTGCCTGGAGTACCACATGTCTCAACTAGACTTAAACCGAATGCAAGGTGGTTAGAGATTTGGGCCCAAACAATATGTCAGACCTTTGCAGGCTCCATAAAAAGAGCTATGAAGATCAGTATCTAGAAAACCTGAATTCCATTTTCTAATGAAGAAAATGTGAAATCACTTGGGGCCCCTTGTCAACTTCATTTTATTGGTGGACTGATGGGAAGGGAAGTGGGCCATTTCTCATTCCTTCAATAACTACAGACTCTGAGAGCCACAGCCTCACAAGGACATAGGAGATGTTCAAGGTCAGTTTACCTAATGCCTCACCCTGCAGAAAGTGAAAATAAATCTTCACAAGTAACATTGCAAGAAAGAATTCCTTGAATGCTCTTAGTGGAAGTGAGCAAGACCAGCTAATGTTCAGGGAATGACGTTAGATGTGAGGAAAATGAAACGGGCCTTCAGAGTAGCCATGGAAACAATGTGTTGCATGATGTCAAAGGGGAAAAAGTGACCTTGGCAACTAGACTCTCCATGTACATTGGGTTAGGTCGTCTGAACAAATAGAAAAAGAATCCAGATGAACGAAAAGTAGCCGAAGTAAAAAAAAAAAAAAATTCAAGAACTGCAGAGTGGGTAAGATATTTTTAACCCTTCTACCTGCATTGGTGAGAAGCAACTTTGTGGTGGAGGACTTTACAAAACCTATCGAACATGTGCTTGCTCAGGTCACCCGGTGAAAGTAACCTGCAAACCCAAGTGTGATGGTAAACCAGCCCCAACAAGAAGTAAGTGACATGTCCCGTACCCAGCAGGAGGCACAGGGCAGACGAGCACAGTGTCCCTGTGGCACCGTTTCTTCTCAGAGAAGAGCCCTTTGAATTAAGGAAGCATTTTTCTAGTAAGTTTCATTGTGGTGACCTATGCATAACATGAAATGTGCCCTGCCAGCCCCTTTTGGGAATATAATTTGGTGACTTTAACTACATTCAGTGTGGGCCACTATCATCATGATTTCCAAAAGTTTTCAACAGCTCAAACCCAAAACTCTGAAATGAGCAATGGCTTTCCGTTCTCCGCTTCCGCTAATCCCGTGACAGCCTCTACTGTACCTTCTGTCTTCGTGAATTTTTTATCATGATATTTAATATGAAGGAATTGACACTGTCCCACCATGCCTGGCTTATTCCTTGTCGCAAGTTTCAAAGTCCACCCATGCTTAATAAGAGTAAGAAATGTAGGTGTCCTGGCTAATGTTCCACCAAGTGTGAAACTGTTCTGTTTTCCTGGGGGGGGGGGTATCTCTTGATGGACATCTGGGTTGCTCCCACCTTCTAGGTATGAGCAATGCTTCCTGGAATAGTCACACACAGTCCTGTTCCAGTATTGGGGGGTATATACCTATCGTGTATGATAATGAACTTCTGTTTAGTTTTTGAGTAACCCTGAACTTTCCCATGGTGGCTGCACACTTTTACAGTCCTAGGTGATAGGTGGGGAGTCACAATGCCTCCACACTGTGATTTTGATCCTCGTGTCCCTAATGACATCAGATATCTCATTTGTTTCCTGGACGTTTTTACGTCTGTTTTAGAGAAATGCTACTTGTGTCTTTTGCCTGAATTTAATCTGGTTGCCCATTTATCGTTGAGTAGTGTAAAACAAAAGCTCTCTTAAGACAAGGCTGGTGTCCTAGAGAGAAACCCTGAGGTAGATATGCTTTCCTTTGGGGGAAAAGTTTATTAGAGAAGGGTAGGAAGAGGTGGAAGAGCAAGACAGTGGGAGGGGCTTCCATTTACAAAGGACAAAGGGTGTGGCTTGCTTTTATAACTTGTGGGGGAAAGTCAATCTCCATGCTAGTAACCACTGAGGCATTAAACAGGACCCAAGGCAAAAATCCAGGTGGACTAGGGTTTCCCTGGCCAAAGGGGGTGTGTTGTGCTGCAGCAGGGATGGGGGTTGGGGGTGAGGCAGGAAGGCGCATAGATAAGAGAGTAAGTTATAACTCACAGTTGCCTCTGCTCAGGCAGCAGGGACTCTTAAAGAGACAGAAATTATGTGTCCTAACAAATAGTAGGCTTCGTATTTTTAATAAAAGATGATCTGGTCAGGCGTCCCTTATCAGATATATGATTCCAAATGTTTTCTCCCATCTTGTGGGTTGTCTGTACTAACAGTGTCTCTTGGGCATGAAAGTTTTTAATTTGAACAAAGTCCACTTAAATTATTTTTCTTTTGCTAACTGCACAAGACATAGCCAAGAAATCGTTGCCAAATCCAGTGTCATAACACTTCTCCCTATGCTGTCTTCGAGGACAATTATGCTATGTCTTGTTTGGGGGCTTTGAGTTGGTCCCTCAGGAATGCCCACCACCATATGTTGTATTCTATTTCAGGACCCTGAGATGATCCAGTCAGAGTGATCACTACCATCTATTATTCTTTTAAAAATATTTTATTTGGGCTAGAGAGATGGCTTAGGGGTTAAGGCACCTGCCTCCTAACCCTAAGAACACTGGTTCCAATCTCCAGTGGTCCCAATCTCCAGGTCCCACGTTTAGCCAGATGCAAAGTGACGCAAGAGTGCAATGCTGCACTTGACCACAAGGGGGCGAGGGCATCTGGATTTCATTCATAGCAGCCGAGACACTGCTGGCGCGCCCATCTCTGTCTTCCTCTCTCTCTACCTCTCTCTCTCTCTCTCTCTGTCTCTCTCTCTGTGTCTCTCTCCAAAAAACATAATAAAAAATTTTTTAAAAAGTTTTAAAAATATTTTATTTATTTATTTCAGAGAGAAAGAAGGAAGGGGGGAGAGAGAGAATGGGCACACCAGGGACTCCACCCACTGCAAACTCAACACACGTGCCACCTTGTGCATGTGACCTACATGGGTCCTGGGGAAGCGAACCTGGGTCCTTTGGCTTTGCTGGCAAGTGCCTGACAGCTAAGCCATCTCTCCAGCCCACCATCTATTGTTCTTTATGTTAGATTTTGAGGGGCTCACTGGTCCGTCCCCTCCAGAAATGACCGCCTGCCTAATATATCTAGATCATTTGAAGGGAATTATTGCAATATCTATGTTGAATTAGAGTTTTCAGGGAAAAATTAACAAAAAGCCAAATACTCCATTTGTCGTTTCTAAGGTCTTTAAAGTCCCAGAAGCAGCTCAGGGATGAGATAAATAATCAATAGTACAGGTGGAAAAGGTTAAACTTGACCTTGTGATGGGAAACAGATATAATGTGTACACGTCTACCCTGCCAAAAGATATACTGGGAATAGGTATTGTTCAGCCAACCTGGTCCCCCTTCCCATATGCAGATTTGGCCACTGGAAAGTTCTGGGTCAACATGCTGGCCCAGAGCTATCAGGACTGGGGAGCAGGTTCCAGTGACAGGCAGGGAAGGCTTGAACACATCTCTGCTCCTCTTGGGCATGAGCCGGGCCAAAGAGCACAGCCAGTGTCCACCCCTCCTCTGCCACTCAGCACCATCGGGGGCTGGGAGATGCACCATGGATTTGTCTCAGGAGCAGCACCTCGAGATGAGTGAGGATCCCGGATCCCTCTGGGAAAGTTTCTCTGGATTATGGAAGACTAAGAGCGGGGCTGCCCACCCATGCCATCGTACCCAACACTGCTCTCTTTAGATGAAACAATTGATACCTTCTTAGCTGTCCAAGACCAAATGGCACTGACTTGAAATGGATGACAGTGGGCCTTTAGAGATTCTGCTCATCTACGGAAAGGTTTCATTATGTGATGCGCACCCTTGAGAGTCCTACAGATTTGTAAAAGTATCAGCTGGAACAGTAAAGAAAGCAATTAAGGAGTTTAAACAAAGGTGCCCATTGTGAGTGGGAAAAGGCTATTGGGTGAGAATCCTAGTTCTAAGACTAGACCACTGAGGTCCCACACACCAAATAGCTATTAATTCTGTTTTCATGCCAAAAACTGTATTATAAATCCCTATTGTTGAAGACACCATATGCATTGGCTGCAGGACATAGAGGAATCAGGCTGGGATTGAGCTGTGTCAAATTGCCTTCTAAGCCTTTGTGTTTCTGCCATAGATTCCTGTGGTTGTCTGCCTCAGCTGGTCGTGGTGAGAAAGTTCTTGCTTGGCAATGGGAGGTATACTACAGAGACTCATAATTGGCCAAGTGCTTGTAAGTGTCTGCTGAGGCACCGTAGGGCCCAGTACTTAGCCATAGATGGAGGGAAATCATCAGACGTCTATAAAACCCCTCCAAGGCTTAGGGGACCTCTCAGAAGTGGGGGGATGGGAAAATGCAAGACCAGAAGAAAGGCATGGAGGAGTATGAAGTTATTTCCTCTGAACTGAAAAATTCCCTCCTGGAGTGACGCTTGGTAAGACTCAGGAAGTAAGTGAGCTGAGAAGGGTCAGGAAGTAAACAAAATCCAAAGGTCTAAGAAAGTTCCTGAAGCTTACAAGATTCACAAGGCCTCTCCCCGAGGTAGCACCTACTGGTAATAAGAGGCTGGAGACTATTCAACTGGCCAGGCTGCCTGCATGTTGTGCGCTAACGCTATAGGGATACAGCTTTTGTGAGTTGGTACCCACGATTGGGTGGGTTTTCCAGTGACATGGCCGTGTTTGAGTCACCCATGTTTCTGTCAGTCATCCTTCACCCACGATCCTGTAAGGAATCCAGATAAACTCATTCACTTACTACCGTCAGGCTTGGGGGGCAGAGAATTGGTTGGTTGTCGATGTCCTATCAGGAGTGAATAGACGCAGCTCACATGTCCCGTAGGAAAGAAACGCAGCACCAGCACTATCTTCTGCATCCTGCCATCTTTCTAAGAGGACTTACTGTGACTGCACATGTGACAGGGCGTTCTCAAGTGTCCGTCATTCTCAGATAGAATGCTACTTTGTCATAAAAATTATTTCCAGGCTGGAGAGATGGCTTAGCAGTTAAGGCACCTGCCTGCTAAGCCTAAGAACCCGGTTCCAATCTCCAGGTCCCACGTTTCGCCAGATGCAAAGTGACGCAAGGGCGCAATGCTACACTTGCCCACAAGGGGGCGCACGCATCTGGATTTTGTTCACAGCAGCTGAGAGACTGCTGGTGCGCCCATCTCTGTCTCCCTCTCCCTCTCTGTCTCTCTCCAAAAATAAAGAAAATAATAAAAAAATTAAAAAAAATATTTTCCCTTAGTGAAATTTCTTATGACATGACTTCAGTGTTTAGTATATTTTTTATTTTTTCACATATACTGTGTGTCACCAGCTGGCAAGGATTTAGACCTTTGTTCCTCAAAGAATAGCCCCACACCTCAAACCCACAACTAAAACCACCATCACTGAGGGTTCTTATGGTCAAGGTAGTGTTCAATATTAATCATGAAAACAAAAAAAATAATAACATTTAAAAAACAAAAAAAGCAATGTAATTCTACAAGTTTTTACAAAGCTACAACAAAACCAACCTAAAATTTTTCTCTTGTTTACCATTCACAGAATTGTTGCCTTGGAAGTCATTTATGCTCTCAAAATCCATTTATTTTCCAAATGTGTTCCCTCTAAAAAGCATTTCTCTTAACTTCAGCCTAAGGCACAGGCTTCCAATGGTGTTTCTTCCCTAGCCTCACCATTCTACCTAGCTTTGATTCCTAAGGGTCAGGAGAGAAGCCAGCCATCTTCCCGAGGCGTCTGATGGGAAGGATACGCAACAGACAGTCTGTGTCCATGTGCACACCAGTAAACTTTCTCTCCGTGCGTATGTGCTTGGTCTCCAGAGAAGCTCTGCATTCGGACCTTCGGAATCTTCAGATTGGTCTCCTTGGTGACAAGCTTGGAAAACAATCGTTATCTGTCTTCCAAGTTAACAAATTATGGCCACTGATAAGTTCTCGTTTCTGTTGTGATTTCTAACAACGGTGTAGAAATTCCCTCTTCTGTTTTAGCACCTCCGCTGCAGCCAGTTAGTTATGTGCAAACTCCACTGAAGTCTCACTGCCGAAATGGAGAAAATCTCCTGCTGTCTTCTGTTGCGGCTGCTGCGTCTTGGCGACCGTCTTTAACTACACGAGCTGTCACTGAGCCTCAGCAGCATGGAAGGAAGCTCACTTTTGCATCATTTTGGGAGGTGTTAGGGATTTATGAGCAAGCAGATAAAATGACATAATCAGAATGAATCTGTCGTGTTGAACTTCCATCTCTCCCACCTATTCTTGGGGAAATCTCATCATAGAAGTTTCTCTACCAGATAAAATAGCAGAAAAACTCATTATTCTCAGAATTATACCATTTTTTAAAAAGGGATATTTATTTATGTGCGTTTTATTTTATGACTCTTTAAATCCATCATCCAAGATAAAGAGGTTTTATTTTTTTCTCCATTACCTCTTTTTAGCACAGTAACAGATCCAACAATTCATTTCAATGTAGTCTTGATACAAGGTTAAGGCTAAATAAAGAGGGCACAAATCATTTATAGATGTTCTAGAAAGTTGCGTGCAATAGTCGTTTTCTTATTGTGAATACCTGACAATATGCCATTTAAGGGAGGAAGGGTTTGCTTTGGCTTATATTTTTAAGGGGACGTGGTCTATCATAACAAGGAAGGCATAAAGGTAGGTAGTCTTTGGTGGTAGGAGTGTGAGGCAGCCTATCACATTGTGTTCACAACCAGGAAGCAGAGAGCAGACAGGAATGGGGGGCTGGGCTATAAAACCCTAAGGTCCGCTCAGAGTGACCCACTTCTTCCAATAAGGCTCTAACTCCCCTGAAGGTTCTACAGCCTTCCAAAACAGCATTAACAGCTATCATCCAAATGTTCAAACATATGAGCCTGTAGAGGACACTTCATACACAAAACACAGCTCCATGTCATGACTGCACAGCCGTCCACAGGGTGGGCAAGACTGCTTTGCCACTTAGGCATACAGTGTCGAGTGGGGTCTGCTCAGAAGGGGAGACTTCACAGGGATGCGTTGTATTCCCTTCCCCCGCTGGATTATCTCCTCAAGCCTCTTTCTGTCTCAGTTGCCTCATATTCAAAAGGTCATGGAAGGGAAGAAGACATGGTGGAGTAGAACAAAAGACTTCATGGCGGAAAGGATGCAGACAAAGAGAGAAATATGGGGCTGGCACCTTACTTGCTGACTCTTGACTTTTAATTCCATCCGGGACCCCAGCTCATAGGATTGTGCTACTCACATTTAGAGTGGTGGGTCCACCAATTCTCTCTGGAAAAACCCCCACAAACACCCAAGATGTGTCTAAAGACACACTTTCTTTTTTTGTTGTTTATTTATTTATTTTTTTTAATTTGAGAGCAACAGAGAGACAGAGAAAAAGGCAGATAGATAGAGAATAGGCGTGCCAGGGCCTCCAGCTACTGCAAATGAACTCCAGATGCCTGCGCCACCTTGTGCATCTGGTTTACGTGGGTCCTGGGGAATCAAGCATCAAACTGGAGGCCTTAGGCTTCACAGACAAGCATTTAACCGCTAAGCCATCTCTCCAGGCCTAAGACACACTTTACTTTCTTTTTTTTTTTTTTTGGAGAGAGACAGAGAGAGAGGGAGAGGAAGACAGAGATGGGCACGCCAGCAGCCTCTCAGCTGCTGCGAACAAAATCCAGATACATGCCCCCCCTTGTGGTCAAGTGTGGCTTTGCGTCCTTGCGTCACTTTGCATCTGGCTAAAGGTGGGACCTGGAGATTGGAACCGCTGGAGATTGGAACCAGCTTTCTTAGGCTTAGGAGGCAGGCGCCTTAACCGCTAAGCCATCTCTCCAGCCCAAGACACACTTTCTTAATCCAATCACACTTAGAGTCAGAGTCAACCGTCACACACAGTTCCTAGTCAAGGGCTACATTATTTCCCTGGAAATACCAGGTCAAGCAGTTTTCATCAGCAAGCTCTGCATCCAGTGTAATAGGGGACAAACGCATGTGAGTGTGGATAAGAAGTTGAGAGTCCCCATCCGCCACCAAGACTTCACTCCAGGTTGGAGACCCTATCCCACACAGGAAAGACCAGGAACGTTGCAATAGTGCACATATCATTCTCACCCCATCTTGCTCATAAAGAACTTTTTCACAATGACAGAGGCAAATCACGTAGATCGTACGTTACCACACAATGAACCGGGATGTTCCAAAGAGAAAATGCTGCGCTTGCCCTTAGCTCCATATTGTTGACTCAGACATTTTCTTTTTTTTCTTTTTTTTTTTTTTTTCGAGGTAGGGTCTCACTCTGGCCCAGGCTGACCTGGAATTAACTATGTAGTCTCAGGGTGGCCTCGAACTCACATCGATCCTCCTACCTCTGCCTCCCGAGTGCTGGGATTAAAGGCGTGCACCACCACGCCCGGTTTAGATATTTTCTTTTATAAAGGGGGAGCCATAAGCATAGAAACTTATGAAGCTTTCCTCAGTGGAGCTGAAATTATATGAAACTGAGGATGGAGAAGTTAAGACAACTAAGTATAAGTTCCATAGTGTAACAAGCTCAATCATGCACCGTTTTACCATAGAAAATAAGAAGATAGGAGGAGGTCTTCATGATTCAAAAGAAAACACAAAAACTACTGCTGCTCCAGGGCTCAAAGTACCTATATCAGATCTAGAATAATTTCAGTCCCATGACATGACTAAAACAATAGAGAAATTAGTCTGCAGTGGGTGATACTAACTAGTGAGTAGTGAGGCTTATAGAGGCAGAAAGCTGGACAGAGAGAGAGGAAAAAGGGAGAAAGAGAGAGCCCTGCCAAAAATCTCTGTCCTCCCATAGTGCCTGCGTGTATGCCAGAGACTGTGCCCCAAACATCACAGTTTTCACACTGAGCAGAGACAACGTCACTGAATCAGCCAGCCGAGTCACCCAACAAATAAGCAGCAACAATCCAGAGCAGAGCTTCCCCGGTTTCCAGGGGGCTTCAGTGTGAAATCAGCCAAGCATTCAGAGAAGAAGCAAGGTTTGTCTCCACAAATGAACGTCCACAAGACAGAGGGCCAACGGGTCCTGCCCAACTTATCAGTCAAAGATGTCACAAGAAGAGAATATTACGGGCCGACTAATTCTCTCATAAATGCAGCACAGAAGCTTTTTAAAGCAGTAGCACGTACTACCCAAAAATAGGGCTGGAGGCTCAGTGGTTAAAAGTGCTTGCTTACAAAGCCAGATGGCTGGGGTTTGATTGTCTAATACCCACAAAGAGCCAGATACACAGAACAAGCACATGTACCTAGAGTCTGTGTGCAGTGGCCGAAGTTCCTGGTGTACCCATACTCACTCTCTCTCAGATGAATAAATTACTTAAAAAGAATAAAACTCAAGAATATATAAAATATTCTGTACTGCAACCATAAAGGATTATCTCAGAAGACAAAATTCACATGTCATACAACACTTGTTATATACTATATTAAGAGGACAGAAGAAAAACACACCATCATGTCAGTACACAGAGAAAAAACATTTAACAACATTTAACACACCTTCTTGATGAAAATTCACAACAAATTGAGACTGGAAATACACTTTCTCAATTTGAAGAAAGGCATTTATGGGAAAAAATAAAGAGAACATTGTAAAAAAAAAAACTGATAACTTTCCCTTAATATCAGGAATAAGGGAAGTGGGGCCTCAACACTTGTACGTAACATTTTTCTGTGATACTAGACAGGATAATTATGCAAGGAAAAGAAACAGAAGGTCTTCGCATTGGAAAATAAGACATAAAACTATTCTTTGTGTCACACGACACGTTCCTATATCCTAAGTGACTTAAAATAAAAACCAAAAGAACTGAGCTATGGCAAGGAAAGCGTGGTGACAGCTTCAAGGTCAATGTATAAAAACCAATTACATCCTTCGAGTCCAAGTTTGTTTTCATCAGGAATGAGCAAAGAACAAAGTATGAAATGAAAATACAATTGCTTTCACAGCCTCTTTTTTTTTTAACTTACATAAGATATTTTATTGCCAAACTGCCTTTTTTAAATTTAATTTTATTTTTTTATTGACAACTTCTATACTTACATACAAAAAATGCATGATATTTCCCTCCCCTGCCCCCATACCCCTTTAGAACTCCAATCTCCATCATATCCCTTCCCTCTCTCCATTAGTCTCTCTTTTAATTTGATGTCATCTTTTTCTTCTAATATGAGGTTCTTGCAAAGGTATTGCTAGACACTGCAAGGTCATGGATATCAAAGCTAATTTCTGTCTGGACAGTTGCATTGTAAGGAGTCGTACCCTTCCTTTGGCTCTTACATTCTTTCTACCCCCTCTTCCACAATGGGCCCTGAGCCTTGGAGGGTGTGACAGAGATGTTTCAAAAGTCTATGGCAGGGGAGGTCGTGAGCCTTAGGGGTATAAAGCCTGCTCTTATCTGGATAAATGTATATATTATTCCCACCAACCTACCCTGAAAGCACTACACTTAATGTTCATATTCACATATTAATGCTACTTTCACTTCTGGTTAGATAAGCTTCTCTTTTCAGATGGCAATGACCACTGGGATGACCCAAAAGACAAAATAGTGCTGAAAAGAAGGGATGGAGGAGTGCACAGCACAGCCTCTTTTTTAAAGATTTTTGTGAGTTAAAAAATTTTTTTTATCAACAGCTTCCATACTTACAGAAAAAAAATGATAATTCATTCCCCTCCCCTCCCCAACTTTCCCTTTCACAAATCCACTCTCCATCATATCCCTCCCCTCTCTCCTTTAGTCTCTCTTTTATTTTGATGTCATCATCTTTTCCTTCTATTATGAGGGTCTTGTGAAGTGGTATCCACTTGACAAATAATTATGTGATTCTTTTGTACTGAAAATTGCAAAAACATACTATTTATTTATTTAGGAGGAAGAGGGGTCAGAGGGAGAGAGAGAAAGAAAAAGGAAAGAAAGAAAGAAAGAAAGAAAGAAAGAAAGAAAGAAAGAAAGAAAGAAGGAAGGAAAGGAAAGGAAGAAAGACAGGGAGAATAGGCACGCCAGGGCTTCCTAGCCACTGCAAACGAACTCTAGATGCATGCACCGCCTTGTGCAGCTGGCTTTATATGGGTCATGGAGAATGGAACCTGGGTCCTTTGGCTTTGTTGGCAAGTACCTTAACCCCTAGGCCATCTCTCCAGCCCTGCAGCATACTTTTTAAAGTGAAATTATACATGACCTTAATAAATGAATAAAAAAAATCACGTTTTGGAACTAGGGAGATGACTCAGTTGCTGCACAAGTATAAGGAACAATTTTGGAGCTCAGGGGCCCACTTAAAATGCGAGGCAATATGGTATGTGCCTAGAATACCAGTGACAGGGAGGTGGACACACTAAATCCCTAGGGCTCACTAGCTAGCATTAATAAGTTCTAGGTTCAGTGACAGACTGTGCCTCAAAGACCAAAGTAGAGAGCAAGTGAGTGAGACGTCTGATGTTGACCACTGGTCTCCACACACATGCACACACACATTCATGCATATCCGATAGACACACATGCACACACATGCACACACACATATGCAAAAAAAAAGTAATCCATGCTTGTAGATTGGAAGAAGTAATATTGTTCGGATAACAATCTCATTAATTTCCAAGTAATCCGTATCAAGATCCCAGAAGTTTACATGCTTACAAACACATGTACATGCCCATCTTCACATATACATGCTCCTATACACATATGAACACATGTATATGCATGCATGTATACCACATACACATAAACATGTTTTAAAAAAAGAGAATCCACTGAGTCAAAATGAAAACAGACAATAAGACAGAAGTAATGAACTCAAAGAAAGGGAAACCACTCAAAATTTAAACACAGAAAGAAGAAAATATTAAAGTAGAAAAGAGTTGGGAGTGGAGAATAGAATATGATATTAAAAAGCTTCTAGATGACCCAATGTGTTTTAATTGAGGTATAGAAGAAGAGGAGAGAGACAGGAGTAAAACTAAGAGGCGATAACAGAACTTTTAAAATCCAATGTAAGATATCAAAGTGCAGATTCAAAAAGTTGAACCAAGTTTAAGCAACTTCAAATTATAGTTAAGTATCTGGTAACCAGGTACAGAAGAAAAACAGGGTAAAAAGGTACATTCATTATCTACAAAAGGCCAATATTAAGATTGACAAATGACTTTTCAAGTGAACACATTTGAGTCATAAAACAATAGACTGACATGTTTAAAGAACACTGCATGGGGTTGGGGTAAATATTGCACCAGTTACTTTCTCATTGCAGGGAACAAGTACTCAACCAGAAGCAACTTACAGAAGGAGAAAGTTTCATTTGGCTTACAGTTCTAGAGGGTCGAGTTCTTCATGTTGAAAGGCATGGAGTGGGAAGCCAGTGCCACATTGTCACACTGGCAGACAGGAAACAGAGAAAGCAACTGGGACATGCAGCCAGAGACAGAATCTTAGTGCCCACAAAGAGACACACTTCTCCCAGCAAGGCTCGACCTCTTAAAAGTGCCACAACCTTGCCAAATAGCACCACCAGCTGGGGATTAAGTATTCAAGCACATGATCCTGAGAGGTATTTCACGTTCAAACCATGACGACTACCAACTAACCTTACAGCCAGTGAAAAGTTGCCAAGTTGGGGCATTGCCTTGGGATCATAGAAACTGACCCTTGGGTTTGTTTATTTAAGAGTGGCATAGTTGCTTTATTTTTATTTATTTTATTTTTAGAGAGAGACGCAGAGAGAGAGAGAGGGAGAGGAAGACAGAGATGGGCGCACCAGCAGTGTCTCAGCTGCTGTGAACGAAATCCAGATGTGTGCGCCACCTTGTGGGCAAGTGCGGCATTGCGCCCTTGCCTCACTTTGCATCTGGCTAAACGTGGGACCTGGAGATTGGAACGGCTGGAGATTGGAACCAGCGTTCTTAGGCTTAGAAGGCAGGCGCCTTAACCACTAAGCCATCTCTCCAGCCCCATAGTTGCTTTTTAAAGCAAAGCCTGACCCTTGCAGTCGTTTAAAACAAGGATGAGCCCACAGAACCACTGCTTCTGCTGTCACCACTGCCCTGATAGTTCTGTGGCTTCTGCTACCCGACACTTGGTTTTTATTGAACAGGCAAAAACAGTAATATGTAAACAGGATGAGCATTACATAGGCAAAGGATAAAGAATTTTTGATCCTGAATTGAATAGCCACAAACAGTAATATGTAAACAAGATGAGCATTACATAGGCAAAGGATAAAGAATTTTTGATCCTGAATTATTCTTTAAACATTTGTTAAAGGAAGGTGTTTAGGGGAACTGTTGGACTCTTCTGATACAGAACACACACACACACACACACTCCATTCACAAGTACAATCACACTAAGCCCACCCGTTGTTTTCAACAGTTCTGTGGGCAGTTTGTTACTTTTGAAGTCTTTGTCTTCAACCAGGTGGTCAGCATATTTCACTCATGCGCACGTTGCTCTGGGTCAAGGGTACAAGCAGGTCACTGAGGAAGTAGGACGAGGAGCACAGCTCTAGATCAGTCAGCATCTCCTAACATTCCTTGTCCACACTGGTCATCCGTGCTGTTCAGGGCAAAATAGACTAAGGCAGAGGAAACCTAGTCACATTGTTGTAAGCAGGTTGATTACACGGTTGCAAGATTAACTGCAGAGTAAATTATAAGTCAGGAACTTAGCAGAAAAGCTTCTCACGGCAATATTCTCAGAAAAGTTATTGGTAAGGTCCATAAGACATAGTTCTTTCCCGTAGTTCTTTCCAATATTTGTTGCTTTAGTTCATTCCCACAATTTGTTCTCATAGTTTATTCCCACAGAAAATATGCTCCAAAAATGAAGGATCGATGCAAATATTCTTATGTGAGTAAAACCTGGAAGATTTTTTTCTGTGAATATGTGTTCACATGTATGTGTGTGTGTGTTTGTGTGACCGTGCATACATGTCACAATGCATGTGATGACCAGGGATCATCTTGTCACCTTATTTTGGTAGACAAGGTCTCTTAGTGAACCTCTGACTCACCAGTTTGGCGAGACCAGTTGTCCAGCGTGCTCTAGAGAATCTGCCTGTCTTTGCCTCGCCAGTGCTGAGATTCCAAGTGTATGCCACCAGGCTCAGCACTGTAGGTGGGTTCTGGGGATCCAAACTCAGGTCCTCATGGCAAGCACTTTCCCCAGTCAGCATATCCCCAGCCAGCCCCTCGACTTGCTATCATGAAATCTTCACTAAGTGAAATGGATGGAAATAATCCCAGGTGGAAGCTCAGAGCTGCTAAAAGGAATGAAGACAACAGACATAGCATGTGTGTAGGTAAATATGAAATAATATTGACTATTTAAAGCAATAATAATGTCTTGTAAGTTTTATGACATTTGTGAAATAAGATACCTGACAACATTAGCACAACAATTGCCATGTAAAGTATACAAGTAATAGTTGTAAGTTTTGCATGGTTTTTGACACAATAAATACCTAAAGTAAACTATAGTAATTAAAAAATGCATATTGGCATCTTTATGACAATTGCTAAAAGAGCAAAATAACAAATATCTAACTAAAGGTCTGGCAAAGGAGATAAAATTAAAATAAAAATTTTCAGTCTAAAAAAAAGTCTGTAATGTAGAGTCATAAGCAAAAAGTATGGTACAGTATTTAGACAAGCCCTAAAATGAAAGACTTGAACCCAATTCTATAGGTGATCATTAAATTTAAATTTAAAGAGTTGAGATTTTCCACTATATGAAAAAAAAGAACCAAAAATATGTTTTTCATAAGAAACATGATTTAAAAATAAAAGATAGGAAAGATCCTCAGAAAACTACTGAATATATCAATCAAAAAATTGCTCAAGAATATTAATAGCAGTTTTATATACATGATAACCCAGACCTGGAAATGATCCAGGATGTGTGATTACTATATGAAGCATGTGAATGACTCCTTCAGACATATTGAGCAAATGGAACTGGGCACAACTTACATATCCTGTGACTTCATTTCCTTTATAATTAATAAGTGACAAAACTAATCCATGTCAGTCGAAGATAGAATAAGTTTAATCTCTCAAGGATGGGATGCATAGACTGAGAAACACATAAGGAAAACACATGAATAGGAGCTTTACCTGTGCCTGGAAGGTAGTAACATGGATACATTATCTATGTATATATCTATATATGGTGTGTGTGTGTTCATATATATGCATGAACTTATTGGGCTGTAACCTATAGATCAGTTTCCTTTATACACTGGAATAAACGCCTATTTCTTATGTCTAAGAACAGAAGCAAGCAGATGCTTGAACAAGGCTGAAGTGCTTGGTGTACTGTCATTTTCTATTGTTAGAAATTGATGTTGTTTGCAATGTATGACTAACCAATGACATTTTAGAAAGAAATGATGCCACAATTACAATTGAACAAAATAAGAACGAATAGATTTTCATATCATAACTAAGTCAGCAAGAAGGAAGATAAAAGCTAACATTTTCAAAGAGTCACAGAATGACTCAGTGACAAAGCTAGGATCAGACTTTGACAACTTAGATAATCATACCTCCTAAGAGAATAAACATGGTAAGGCCTGGAGAGCAATTGTAGACAGGAACATGTGACTTTGCTTTTTAATTTATTAATAACTTGACACTTTCAAACTTAAATGTGAAATGCCATGTATACACTTTATTT
>PVKW010015280.1:0-46490 GCA_004027895.1 Orientallactaga bullata | reverse complement strand
GGTATTTGGGGGATCTGGGTCTTTAATTTTTTTTTTTTTTTTGAGGTAGGGTCTCACTCTAGCCCAGGTTGACCTGAAATTCACTCTGTATTCTCAGAGTGGCGTCAACCTCATGGTGATCTTCCTACCTCTGCCTCCCTAGTGCTGGGATTAAAGGTATGCACCATCACACCTGGCTTGGATCTTTAAATTTTATATTTATTTATTTATTAAAGGCATTTATTGTCTTTATTATTGTGCTCTTGTAGATCAGGCTAGGACATTCAGTGCAATGCTTGATGGGAGTAGTGAGTTATATCACATTTATCTATAGGTATTTTGAATCAAAATATTATTTACATTTAATTCATATATGAGTTAAATCATAACTTAATTATTACTTCAGTTTCATACAAAAACTTCAATATAATATGAAATTTGAAATTTAATGTATACTATAGGTAAAAGTTGATTATTTTAATCTTCTTAGAATGAATATTTAATAGCATTTTTAGGTAGTTGTCACAGACATTTTTACATGTTTCACCCTTTAAATTATGCTTTTGTTACATATGAAATTTACATATAATGAAATATTAAAGAATTATAATCTAGGGTTTCAGCTATCAAGTATTGTTAAAAGAACTGAGAAGTCATAGCAATGTGTTTCCCTAGATATGCACCATTTCTATGCTAGATGCTGGATCTGGAGCTTCAGGGTTTGGTATTTGACCTGCTGGGTTTGGATATTAGTCTGGTGCAGTATTTCTTTACTATGCCCCTTCTGGAATATTCCTCCCTATTGGAATGGAAATACTTACTCTACACCATTGTTTTTTATTTTTATTTTTATTTAACTTGTCTTTTGTTTTTTAATTTTACAGAGTCTCACAATTAAGAGTTTACCTTGGTTTTCAGAAAGAGACTTTAGACCTGGAACTTTTGATCAGAATTAAGACTGTTAAGACTTTGGGGACATATAATTTGAAATTAATTGATTTGCATTATGAGATGGTCATGAATGTGCAGAGATAAGGGTGGAATGTTATAATTTAAATGTGAATTACCCTCCATTACCAGACATATGCGTATGTTGAAAAGAATTGATCCCATTCTCCACCAGCACTTTGGCCATGCTCTTTACGTATGTGATATTATTATGGGGCTCTAGAGCTTGGAGAAGGAGGTTCTGCCTCATTTCTTGCCTCATTCATACAACTGGATTTGGCCAAAGAGCTGTTACATGAAAACCAATTATATGTTTCTGCTTTTATTTGCCCCTCTCAACCATTTCTACAAGGAGATCCCTAGCATTGTCTGCTGAAAAAGGAAACTCAAGCAGTGAATGCAGAAATTGCCTCAGTCTTCCCAGCTGTGGCCATGCTTAACTAGCCAACAATGAAGATGGTATAGTCACAGGGACAGAGCTGCTGAATCCCATGTGAATGCATGATGTGGAGGTTTTGTGATCATTTGCTTTTCATTATTATTGCAATAAGTAGCTGTTTGCTATGCTAAATAAAATGTTACTTAATAATTAATGTAGATTATGTTCTGTCTTTAAACAGAAATTCAGTATGTTAGTATATTAAAGATGTCTACTTATTTCCTTCAAGTTCATTACTTCTTGTAACTTAGTGGGATAGGCACATTCTGATATGTTGACTCTCAATCTTGAGATCTAGATAGAACCACAATATTTAGTCTACTAGTGATGAGAATTATCTTGAGAATATAAGTGTCACTTAAGTTTATATAGTCAAGCTATGTGGTGAACATTGATCATTAATTTTATTTAGTCAGACTGATAGCATGAACTATAATGTACTTCATAGTATAACATGGAAAATTAGAATCATACCCTAAAAGTCAAAAGTCCTTGCATCAGTTGCTTTCTCATTGCTGGGACAAAATACCCAACCATAAGCAGCTTAGAGAAGGAAATTGTGTATTTCAGCTTACTGCTCCTGAGGGGAAGTGTGTATCATGTAAGGGAAACTATGGCAGGAGCAGGCAGCTGGTATCACATCTTCACATCGGCAGAGAGGGAAGTAGAGTGAAAGAAAGTGAACTGAGCTTGCAGCTGGTCTCTATTACCTCAAGACCTACCCTCAGTGACATATATCTTCCAGCAAGTCTCTACCTTCTAAAGGCTCCATAACCTTCCCAAAAAATGCAACCCATGGAGATTAAGTGTTTAAAAATTTGATCTGTGGGAGTTATTTTACATTCGAATCACTCTAACTGTATTTTAAAAAAAGGGGAAAATAGCTTAGCGAACAGAAACCTCTGAGCTGTCATGTCAAACAATAGTTAACTGAATATAGAAGGTATGAATTGAAGTGAATAGAAACTATGTAAAATATATTTTCTCAATTTAAAGCAAGTTTTTTTTTTTTTTTTCCAAAAGAAGCTGTGTCCCCAAAGCTCCAGAAATAGTTGAAGGTGAGTAATGCATAGACATCATCCTTTCTTATTGCTTTTTCTTAGGCTGGTCTCCTGGGGTAGACCAGGATCATCCCTTGCTCTTCATGCATAGTTGACTTATTCTTATCCACTCCCAGAGGACCACGTCCCACCCAATGTGTTTTGTAATTACTTGAAATTGTTGCAAAAGCCAACTAAGGGCACTACTAATTCCTCCTGCTATATCCTCATAGGTCACGAGGGAATGTATTCATTGTTGATTTTATCTTTGCTTTACTTAAATAACCATTTTGCTTTCTTATAAGCTTATACTAAAGCCTATAATATAAACTGTGAAGCAGGATAGGCATGCTCACTCCATCTGAGTCTGAAAGTTCAGTTGTATTTTTCTTTCAGGCTTGATAAGGAGATGTTAAAAGGGCATTTTCCTTTTAATCTGTTTTGTTTCTGATTTTTTTTTTTTTTTTTTTGGTTTTGCGAGGTAGGGTCTCACTCTGGTCCAGGCTGACCTGGAATTAACTATGTAGTCTCAGGGTGGCCTTGAACTCTCAGCGATCCTCCTACCTCTGCCTCCCCAGTGCTGGGATTAAAGGTGTGCGCCACCATGCCCAGCTGTTTCTGGTTTTTGAAGCAGGTTATTACCACGTGGCCATGCCTAACCTTGAAGGCACAGCAATCCTCCTACCTTAGCCTGTCAAGCACTGGTGTTATAAGCTTGAGCCATTACAACCAGATTTGCTTTTAGTCTTTGTAAGGAAATGTTTACAGGCCTAGAAGATGAATTACTATATCAGCTCTTATATCCTCTGGTATAAATGGATGTTTAATTAAAGGAGATTTTCAGGCAGAGACACTGCTAAGAAGATGAAAAAAGCATCTGTTTAAAAAATGAGATCTCATTCATCTGTAGGTAAAACTTAAAACAGAATAGGGCTGGAGAGTTGGCTTAGCAGTTAAAGCTCCTGCCTGCTAAGCCTAAGAACGTCTGCTCGATTCTCCAGGTCCCACGTATAGTCAGACACAAAGTGATGCAAGGGCGCAATGCTGCACTTGCCCATGAGGGGGCGCAAGTGTTTGAAGTTCATTCACAGTGACTGAGAGGCTGCTGGCATGCCCACTCTCTCTCTTTCTCTCTCTCTCTCTGACTCTCTCTCAAAAAAAAAAAAAACAGAATAAAATATTTCAAAATAAGATTTTAATATGTTGTGATAAACCTTTCTTTCTTTTTTTAGAGAGAGCGACAATTGGCATACCAGGGCCTCAGCCACTGAAATTGAACTCCAGACACTTGGGTGACCCAGTGGGCATGTGTGACGTTATGCTTGCCTCACCTTTGTGTGCATGGCTTACATTGGATCTGGAGAGTATAACAATGGGTCCTTAGGCCTCAAGGGAAGCTCCTTGACCGCTAAGCCATCTCTGCAGCCCAATTTTTCTTTATAATACTTAATTTGAAATCATGTTGAATTTCCTTTATATAGTTTTATGACTCCTTTTGTTTTTCTAGAATAAATTTAGTAACTATATTCTTGCACCTAATGCTATAAAATTTTGTGGAATCATTAAGGAAAGGAGAAATATTCAGGTAAGAGACATAACTTTATTTTATGACTTAAAGAATAAAATTTACACTAGGATTACTAACTTTGGGCTGGAGAGATGGCTTAGTGGTTAAGAAACTTGTCTGAAAAGGCAAAGAACTTAGGTTGATTTCCCCAGGACCCACATAAGCCAGATGCACAAGGTGGCACATGCATCTGGAGTTCGTTTGCAGTGGCTAAAGGTCCTGGTTCACCAATTCTCTCTCTCTCTGCCTCTTTCTCTCATAAATAATATAATATAATATTTAAAAAGATTACTAATTTTTTTCTTATTATAAATTATAAAGAAAAAGAAACCATACTATTTACCTGAAAAATAATCTCCCCTTTCTTGAAGGACAGAGCATAAATACTGGTAATTTTAAAGTGAAGGTTGACAAAGAACAAAATGTTATCCATTTGAACTTTTGGAGGAACTTTATTTCAAATATTCATGCATTCCCTTATTCTGGTTGGTGTCTAGCAGGTAACCAGCAAGTTGGGTGACTCAATGAATGACAGGATGAGTACACAGTATTCTGGAAAAAAATTGTGCTTCCAAAATAAAGCCTTTTGATTCTCTAAAAGTTTCTAATCATTCTTCTGTGTTATTACTCACTAATATTAGATGACAGATGGATGGAATTCATCTGTTTTCCTTTATTAGCCCTAATTTTATCATATTATTTCAGTTGAATTTTCCTTATAACTGTGTCTGCAATTCATAGCAGACCATCAAACATTTGCTATCATTTTCTGTTAAAGAATGTAATTTAGATCAATTGTTGCTTACATTTTTTAAAAACAGGTTTATTTATTTACATGAAATACACATACCTAGTGAAAAAGGAGGCTGGAGGGAGGGGAAGGGAGAAAGAAAGGGCAGGACTGGGGGATGGCTACATCAGGGCCTACTTCCAATGCAAATAAACTCAAAAGGTGTGTGCCCTTTTGTGAATCTAGCTTTACACGGTTACTGGGGGATTGAACTCCAGGCTTGAAGGCTTTGCAAGCAAGTGCCTCTAACCATTGAACCACTTCTCCAGACCCACCTGTTGTTTTTATAAAGCTAAATAACCACATCATCTGCTATGAAAGCAGAAATTAAACAAATGATTTAAGGTATGAGAAAAAAATAACTATGTCACTTTATGGGGGGTAGTTATAGGACATGAAAATTAAACTAACTCTGATTAATTCACAGTGATTATTACAATCTACATACATTTATGGATGACTCTTTAGAGATGATAAATTAACCTTTAAAACAAAACAAAACAAAAAAACAGGGTTGGAGAAATTGCTTAGTGGTTAAAGCATTTGCTGGCAAAGCCAAAGCACCCACGTTTGATTCTCCAGTACCCATGTACATACTTCTGCATTTGCAATGACTAAAGGCCCTGGTATGTCCACTCTCTCTCTATACCTGACTCTTTCTCTCTCTCTTAAATAAATAAAGTAAAATATTTAAAAAGTACTTTTAAAACACAATGAGTAGTGGGGAGTGGTGGTGCATGCCTTTAATCCCAGCACTCGGGAGTCAGAGGTAGGTGGGTCATCATGAGGTTAGGCCACCATGAACTACATAGTGAATTCCAGGTCAGCCTGGGCTAGGGCGAGACCCTACCTTGAAAACAACAACAACAACAACAACAACAACAAAAAAGTAAATATACAGCTTGAAGTTTCTATTTTAAAATTAAATTGGCTAATTGAAAGATTACTATAAAGGTTATAAGATACTGGGATTTTCTGGCAGCATGACTGAATGCTGTCAACTTTAAAAAGCTAAATATGCACTTTTTTTTTCAAGGTAGGGTCTCACTCTGGCCCTGGATGACCTGGAATTAACTATGTAGTCTCAGGGTGGCCTAGAACTCACTGCAATCTTCCTACCTCTGCCTCCCAAGTGCTGGTATTAAAGGCATGCACCACCATGCCCAGCTTATTTTTAAGGCATTATTTTGTGTTACCTAAGAAAATATGTTGGTACCCCATGTCAAGCACTACCAAATCATTAAATCTCTAATGACCTCTAGTAATGTCTATTATCTATTTATGGAGTCTTATATAAGCCTTTTATTGTATAATTCTATTGTAAGTAGCATTTAATAATGACAAGTAATACTTAGATGGTCAGTTAAAGATAAGAACAAATTTTTATACATTTCTCAAAGCTATCAATGAATATACTAATTGTATGTAAATCAAGTAACAAATAACAAAAGTATAAAGAATAGTTCTTTAGTGAAAGGTTTATGTGTCTTAACATACCACATAATGATGGGTAATTACATTATACCTCACACAATTCCCATAAGGATACAGCAATGCCTACCTTACAGACCTAGGGGGAATAAATAAGATGAAAATCCAATCTTCAACATCATTTACATAAGAAAAAGATAATTTATAACAATAAGCTATACACATAAAATTCAATTTATATTTATTTATTTTTTTTTTTGGAGAGAGACACAGAGAGAGACAGAGAGAGAAGAAGAAGACAGATAGAGATGGGTGTGCCAGCAGCCTCTCAGCTGCTGCTAATAAAATCCAGATGCGTGCGCCCCCTTGTGGGCAAGTGAGGCATTGCGTCCTTGCGTCACTTTGCATCTGGCTAAACGTGGGACATGGAGATTGGAACGGGCGTTCTTAGGCTTAGGAGGCAGGTGCCTTAACCGCTAAGCCATCTCTCCAGCCCAAAATTCAATTTTTAACCATGTCTGGTACCTTTAGCAGGTTCTTGCCATGGCTGACAAGGGAACAGGCAACTACTCACATGTAACTAACTTCATTCTTACAGGCTTCAGGGTACATCCAGAGTTCTACACTCTCCTCTTCTTCCTGATCCTCCTGGTCTGTAACATGATTCTTTTGGGGAACATTAGTATGATGGCAATCATTGTGTCTGACTCCCAGTTGAACACACCAATGTGTTTCTTTGTAGGCAACCTCTTCTTCACTGACCTCTCTTACTCCACTGTCATTGCTCCCAAAGCCAGGGCCAACTTCCTGTCTGAGAACAAGATCATCTCATTTGCAGGTTGTGTCTCTCAGTTATTTCTTTTTGTGCTTTCCACTGTAATGGAGGGGTTTGTTTTGGCAGCTGTGGCCCATCATCACTTCAGAGCTCTCTGCAGTCTCTTTATAGTGTCCACGTGACA
Organism: Orientallactaga bullata; assembly: GCA_004027895.1. Classification (NCBI taxonomy): domain Eukaryota; kingdom Metazoa; phylum Chordata; class Mammalia; order Rodentia; family Dipodidae; genus Orientallactaga; species Orientallactaga bullata. The sequence continues at coordinate 39,337 of PVKW010015280.1, read as the reverse complement.
AGACGCTGGTTCTGATTTCTGTGCCTGGGTCAGTACCATCCTCCAACACAGTGTGACATTCTCAGTGTCTTTCTGTAGATCTAGAGTTATTGACTATTTCTATTGTGATTCTTACCAAATTGTTCAAATCTCTTTGTCAATAAGATGGTATCTCTGAGTTTGGCTGTTCTCATTATTTTACCCACAGTAGTTGTTACAGTAGCTGTTATCATGGTATCGTATATATACATTGTGTCTACAATTTTACATTCCCTCCCATGAAGGGAGAAAGAAAACCTTCTCCACTTGCAGCTCCCATCTAGGGGCTTTAAGCGTTCTCTGTGGTACCATCTCCTTTGTGTATCTCACACATCCAAGCAAACATGAACTTTGAAAAGTGGCTTCAGTATTTTCCATACTGGTCACACTCATGTTAAACCCTCTGATCTATTCTTTTTAAAATATTTATTTATTTTTCTTTATTTCTTTGAAAGAGACAGAGAGAGAAAGAGGCAGACAGAGAGAGAGAGAATGGGTGCACCAGGGCCTCCAGCCACTGCAAATGAACTCCAGATGCATGTGTCACCTTGAGCATCTGTCTTACGTGGGACCTGGAGAACTGATCCTGGGTCCTTAGGCTTTGCAGGCAAGAACCACTAAGCCAACTCTCTGGGGCTAACAGAAGTATTCACCAATTGATTATAAGAGGTGGAGGAATGACCAGAAGAAGCTCTGGCATGTCTCTTAATTAAAAACCTGTATACTTTCCTGAAGCTCATATTTGCATCGTAAGTTCCCAGTTTCAACAGAAAGATTCACACCATATCCTCTCTCTGCCTCAAATAAATAAATGAATTAAATTAAATATTAAAAAAGATTAAGTACAAATGAGTAACTAATTTCACTTGTTTTATATATTTCTTTCTCTCACTAATTGTAGTTTTTTTTTCTTAAAATGCTATTGATTTTGTCTGTATACACATTACAAAACATACCAGTTCTAGTACTACTGAAAGGAGAAATTCAAAATAAAATCATCGTTAGGATTCCTCCCAATCAAGTAGTGAGCATAGTCATTCTTGTCATGTTCTCAAGGAAAAGACTGGAAGTTTTGCCTTTGAGGATGATGCTAGCAATAGGCTTGTTATGGATGGCCTTATTGTATATAAATACTTTTCTTTTATGTATAAGTTGTTTAGAGGTTTTTGTTGTTGTTTGTATTTTATTTATTTATTTATTTAGTTATTTATTTATGAGAGAGAGAGAGAATGGGCATACCAGGGCCTCCAGCCACTGCAAACAAACTCCAGATGCATGTGCCACCCTTGTGCATCTGGCTTATGTGGGTCCTGGAGAGTTGAACTGGGATCCTTTGGCTCTGCAGGCAAGGGCCTTAACCGCTAAGCCATCTCTCCAGCCCATTGTTTAGAGTTTTCATCGTGAGAAGATACTGTTTTGTTCAATTCTCCTTCTATATCTACTAGTATTATCAATTGAAGCTTTAAGTCTACATTCTATGTAGTCATTTTACATATCTTTATTGTTTCACATATGTTGCACCACCTTCACATGCCAGGATTGTACCTTACTTGATGATAGTATTTGTTATTTTAATTTGTTGTTGACTTTGTGTGCTATTATCATGCTAGGGATTCTTAAATTTATGTTATTTATAGCCCTCAGTGACACTGGGCTGCTCTTTTCTTGTAGTATTCTCAACTACATTTGGTATAACAACATACTGCATGTCTAACATGAATTTGGAAGAAATTCTTGTCTTCTAGTTTTGGAAAAATATTGAGAAAATGAGACATTAATTCCCTTCAGAATGTGAGGTAGAATTCACCCTTAAAGCCACTGGATTTCTGAGGGGGGAAAAATATTGATTTAGCTGTATAGATGGTGCTGCAAGCAGCTGGGGCTGGACAACTGCCATGACTAGTGCAGTGCAAAGGTCCTGAAGGACACCATGTATGAAAAGTGTTCCTATGGGCACACATTTACATTGCATAACTTAAATTGCCTGAAATTTAAGTTTAACTTAAAGCATAAATTTAAATTTAAAGCATAACTAAATTTAAGCAAACCTATAATGCCTGAAATATAGCCCATGGCACTGTCTCTAATTTAGGGACAGTGGCTAATAGTGTATGCTGATTCTCTGGAATGTAGAAACAAAAGCAAGCAATTATTTCAAGGGAATATGAAATAAATATTAACTATGACCACTGAACCATTGCATATATAATAACTTTCTGAGCAAAGATATGAAAATATTAATTTCCTACACATAACACAACAGTTGTGGTGACATTGCTCAGCACCTGGGTGGAGTTAATGTCCTGTTTTCTCCCAGCATATTTTTCCTCAATCTCACCATTCATTGAATGAGTTCTCATCAATAGGCCAGGAAGAAGTAATGGAATTTCATATAGATTGCTGTCAGAGAAGCTGCCAATGCTATGTGCCTGATTGTCACATTTTAGCCATAAATAATACTCTGCCAGGTATCCTATAACCTGGGCCACTAGCTAGCCATCTTTTTTCAGGCTGATTGTGTTATTGTATATCCATCAAGAAGGATCACCTGTTTGTCTAGACCCTGCTCTAGAGATCACGTTGCCCTTCCTGCTGAAATGTACTGTGCATTAGTCAGCATTGATTTGGAATAAGTAACCCAAGTGACAAGCAAGGGGAGCCACTCAGGCTTCTGGGATGCAATAGACTTACCCCCCTTGACAAACAAAATCAGGGGAATTTACAGAATGGTGGAATCACTTACTGAAGACTTGTTTGTCAGACGAACCACATGCCATGACTTCAAAGTGAGTCACTGCAATTCAGGTTCTAGTCTGTACTCTTGGTTGCTAACCATTATGTGAGACAATTTCATAATCAGATCACAGGCCCAAGTACTCCTTAAGGAGTCAAGGTGGTGATATCAATCACTATTACTAAACCTACTAACCCATTCTCAGCTTTGCTTTCTGTTACATATACAATGTTGGACCTGCTGAATTTAGTAGTCTAACTAGTCTTAACAGAAGAATAAATTTAATATGGGCTACAGAAATTACTAACATGAACTTTAAATTTGGAGTATCCAAGGACATTTGCTTTTTTATAGTTTTTTTCCTCTTCATTTTTTGTTTAAAGATTTTATTTTAATTTACTTATTTATTAGAGATTGAGGGGGTGGAGAATGGACACGCCAGGGCCTCTAGCCACTGCAAACTAACTTCAGATACATGTGCCACCATGTGCATCTGGCTTATGTGGGACCTGGGTCCTTAGGCTTCATAGGCATGTGCCTTATCTGCTAAATCATCTCTCTAGCCCCCATTTTTTAAATTAAGAAGATACTTTGTATGGACACATCATGTGTTGGTACCATCATTTTCCTCCTCCCTGCTCCTAGTTCCATGAGGGCCCACCTCAGTAGGGTTGCTGGTATTCCCCATGGGGTTGTGGGTTATGCATTTGTGAAAGCAGAAGTCAGTCATTGGGGGTGGGGAATGCCCCTGGATATGCCATCCAGAAGTCTGGCACTTACAAACTTTCTGCCTGTTCCCTCTTCCACAAAATTTTCTGATCCTTGGTGGGTGTGTTTTGAGACTACTTCAGTGAGGAGATCTCAGGAGCCTCTGGATTTCTGCTTTGGTATGTGGTAAGTGCCTTCAGCATCTGTCTCCTCTCTGGTGCAAATTGTCAGGCTCACCATGGAAGCAGCTCTCTTGCTCATCTCCCAAATCCTTTGTGATTTTACCTGGGCCTTGGCTGAAGTGGGAGGTGTGTTTTATCTACTCTGGTCTGACTACCTTCTGAAAAACAAGAACAGATTCTCCAATGGAGAATGAACTCAGCATAGCTAAATGGGATAAGCATTGTTAATTTAGAGAGGTTTTGATTGATGTAGCCCCACTTGTGGCCAAAGGCTAGTGGGAGCTTGTCATTGTAGAGCATAATCTCCATCTTCATAGCATTCTGATCTGGTTCCTAGTTCCAGCTATGGGTTCCTTTCCATGGAGTGGATCTCTTAGCCAATCAGAAAGCCATTGGTTACCTACCAAGGATGTGCACCACCATTGCACAGGTGCATACTTCATGTTAGGCTGGTTACTTTGGGTAGCTTAGACCCCTGCTTGCTCTTTCCATTATAAAGGGGCTCACCATTTGGGGACTAGCTTCCTTCTGTATGCCAGCTAGGTCACTCAGTGTTCTGTGTCAGCAGCATCTGGTATCTTCAGCAATAGGATCTTACCTTTTACCTCAGGCTGGTAATCAAGTGCTTTGACAAAAGCCTGTCTTGTTTTGGGGTCCTTGTAGATCTCTCCAATCAACAGCTCAATGTGAGTAGCAACCAATTTCTGGTACTGGGAGTTACAGGCCTGAGCCAAATATTTCAAAGTAAGGCTTCAACTCATCCTCACCAGGACCTTTTATTTTTTAACCCACACTCCTGTTGAGGGTTATATCTTTTAATCTTCTATCAAGGGGAAGGATTTCTATGGTACCAGTTCATTTGGGTTTAGTTTTGTGTTTATTTCTCTCCAACCTCCTCCTCCCGTCTCCCCTGGCCCTTCCATCCACTGTTCCCAGGACATTCATTTTGGTGAAGCAAGTCACATAAGAAATTGTTTGTGTTTTTTGGGATAACATGTTTTGTGTGGAGAAAGATAACGATAGAATGAGGATAGAAAATAGTGTAGCAGTCTTCAGGGACTTTTTCAAGATGTATCCTAATACTGACTTGTCTGAATAGAAACATGAATTAAAACTCTGCAAAATCAGGCCAGGCAAGAGCACAAGCATTGCAAACCGTCATAAATGAATTTATATCATTGTACCAGGTAAACAATTTTAAGATATTGGAGCTGTTTTTCAAACCAAAGGGAATTAGCTGCAGAGAAATATCAATTACTGCTTTTGTCCAGCTGCACATAGGAGGACTTTGTGAGTACCATTCTTTCCCCCTTTTTATCTCTTCATTTTTGTTAATAGTTTCCTGGGATAGATTTAGATGGCTTACTTAGATTTGACTTTATTAAACACACTATGTAACCTTTGATACCCATAGATTAGTTCTCAAAGTTATTTTGAATGTATGTAAATAAAGATGAAAAGTTATTAATTTTATACATGGCACCTGGATAAATAACTCTCATGTGATTAAGATTAGGAATGAACCTAACTTTAGGTTCAGTTTACCACTGTGTATCCTTCACTTGGTAAACTAGAGGACATTATTGGCTTGCCCCATATCATGAATATACTGTTCGATCTCATCTTATTAGTTACTAGTGACATCATGTAGCTAAATATTATCAAGGAGAGTTTTGAACAAGTGGATTTCCATAAAAAAGTGAGAGAAATAAATTTTATATTTAAAAGTACAATAGTTCCTTCAATATCTATCTTTGCTTTCTTATAAAAATTTGCTACAGGGCTGGAGAGATGTCTTAGCGGTTAAGGCGCCTGCCTGCTAAGCTGAAGAACCGGGTTCCAATCTCCAGGTCCCACGTTTAGCCAGATGCAAAGTGACGCAAGGGCACAATGCCGCACTTGCCCACAAGGGGGCACATGCATCTGGATTTCGTTCACAGCAGCTGAGAGACTGCTGGCACACCCATCTCTGTCTCCCTCTCTCTCTGCCTGTCTTTCTCTGTCTCTCTCTCCAAAAATAAATAAAGTTAAAAAAAAATTTAAAAAAATTGCTACAGTGGTAAGTTGAAAATGCTTCTTTTTTAGTACAGAAATTATTCAAAGGTCCATTTGGTTCATCCCAAGGATTCATTTAAAAACAGAAAAAAATCCTTCTGTGTATAATTCCTATTATGCATTTGTAAGAAAAAAGCAATCTAGAACCATTGTGGCCCTTGTGGACTTGATTCTGGAACATAGATATCTTAATAATTGTCTATGTTTTCTTCTCTCCCTGGAGGTCTGTTTTCCAGAGTATGAAGGAAATCTCAATGCTCCAATTATTTGAAAAGCTTTACATTGCTGTACCAAGTCCAAAGCCCTTATGAATAACTTTGTTTGATAATTTGGCTTTTACTTATATGGCCACTGTAACCTGCTTCTTTTCTTCAAGCGTGCAGGAGGAAGAACATCCTTTTGACTAATTTTCCAGGTTTTCTTTGCCTGACTATCCAACATGGTTCCTGGGATAATTTCATCTTTGGCAGAGCATCATTTGGAAAACTGGCCTTGATTGACTTCTGAGTAAGACTGTAGATTATTCAAGAAATCCACAAATAAAGGGAAAGCCATTTATTTTTTAATGTAGTAAAGATTATAGGTCAAGTATGGGAAGTCTTCAAAACTGAAATTGTGAACATGCATTGGGAGGATTAGTTTCATTTTATTTCAAGATCATTTTAAGTACTTGTAGTTGTAATGCAATAATTAACTTTATGTTTACCCTTTTAGAGCTAAATATCAGCAAAATAGGGAGACATTGGGATTCTGCTGCTTCATTTTAACAGAATCTGATAAAGTACCACATTATACAAGGTAAAAATAACTTTCATTATATAAGATATTTGATAAAGAAGTCACAAAGTGATTTCTTATTGATGGCTCTGGAAAGGATTCACTTTTCCAGGTATGAATGTCTTTGGTCAAAAATTTACTATATTAATGTCATAATCTCTATCATATTTATGATATATTTATTAAGCATTACTCTGATTATTATGCTTATCATTTCAACTATTACTTATATAATGAATATGCTTTCTAATCATGAATTACCACTTGTCAGACTCAGAGTTACAAACTAATAGTAAATATTTAAAGAATAAATTGAGTTTCCTCTTAAGGAATATATTGACAAGGAAGAAATAATGATTATATGTGATGATGTGTGAGGGCCTTAGTTCAGATTCCTTGTACCCATGTAAAAGTCAGATGTGTTGGAATGCACTTGTAATCTCAGTGCTGGGGAGGTAGAGATTTGAGGGTCCCTAAGGCACACATACTAGCGAGTCAAGTTGAATTGGAGAGCTCTAGGTTCAGTGACAGAATTTGTCTCAAAAAATAAGGTGGAAAGTGATTGAGGAAGCCACCCAGTATTGAAGTCTGGTCTCTAGATGTGTATGGGAACACACATACATGTGCACCCAACACAAACATGTATAACATACACATTCAAATATGTATATACACATATGCATAGAAATAATTTCATAAAACAAAATTGAGACAATCCATGTTGTTGGATGAAGGCAATAGTAAACAAGGGTACAGATAAGATACTAGTTAAAGAAAAAATTCTGGCTGGAGAGATGGCTTAGTGGTTAAGGTGTTTGCCTGTGAAGCCTAAGGACCCTGGTTCAATTTTCCAGGTCCCACATAAGCCAGATACAGATGGTGGCGCATGTGTCTGGAGTTTGTTTGCAGTGGCTGGAGGCTCTGGTGCACGCATTCTCACTCTTTATCTCTCTCCCCCCTCTCTGTCTCAAATAAATAAATACATACATAAATAAATAAATAAATAATCTTTAAAGAAAAATTTCATGACTACTTAATGCTGTTTTCACTAATTAAATAATTCACACTTCATCACATATTCTAAAGTATGTAGCAATTTAAAATGTTGTTTCTTTATAATTATCTGCATACCTATTTTTAAAAATCTTTTATTTTTATTTATTTATGAGAGAAAGAGAGAGAGAGAGAGAGAGAGAGAAAGAGAGAGAGAGAGAGAGAGAATGTGGGTATTTCAGGGCCTCTAGCCACTGCAAATGAATTCCAGATACATGTGCCACCATGTGCATTTGGCTTATGTGGCTTCTGGGGAATCAAACCTGGGTCCTTAGGTTTTGCAGACAAATGACTTAACCACTAAGCCATCTCTCTAGCCCTGCATATCTAATTTTTAATAAAGCTGGTTAATATTTTATTTTCATCATTCCAAACTGTCTTGGGTAATGATACAATGCTTTTTTTTTTTTTTTGGTTTGGTTTTTCCAGGTAGGGTCTTGCTCTAGCTTAGGCTGACCTGAAATTCACTATGTAGTCTCAGGGTGGCCTTGAACTCATGGCAATCCTTCTACCTCTGCCTCCCGAGGGCTGGGATTAAAGGTGTGCGCCACCACATCTGGCTTACTATGCCATTTTAATCTTAGTCATTATTTGTCTTTCATAAAATACAGTCTCACTGATGTCTTCATTCTTTTTACATCTTTAATATTTTTTTCTGATTTCTTACCTCAATTTAGATTGGTTTATTTCAAAATTCCATATTCATATTATAATTTTTCAACCAACTTAGCATCTATTATTTTGGTGTGAATTATTGGACTAAATACAGAAAATTAGCATAAAAATAATGGCTAATATATGTAGAATATTTTGCAAAAATGGAGTCAAGTGACTTACATAATATGTCATTTCCTAAACACAAGAAAATTTTGGTCTTTATTTTTTCTCTTTATATATGAGGACACAGTGGTAGAAAGAGGAGGAAATTGAACTGATACTAAGTCTATATGACCTAAAGCCCATGCTGCCTTTTGGAGTATCACACAACATTCAGGTCTCCCTCTAAGTCTGCATGCTCAAGAGTCATCATCCTTATTTTTTTTTTTTACAAAACAAATATTTGTAGATGAATTGCTATTTGTCACATACAGAATATTGGTAATTTTACAAGTTGTTGCCATGTGAAGAATAATATTAATATTAATGCGTTAATAATTGCTACCATGTTTGGCAGACATATTTGTATCTGGTTTGGCGAGTTAAGGAATTATTATTAAACATGAAGAATGACACTAAGTAGAATGTATAAGTTAAAGGAACAAGAAATTTTCCTTATTACTGGGCAATATCAACGCCATTGTAATATGTTACGAATAACTAGTAGCATGCATGTTAGAGCAACATTTGTTTCCTCAAATTCTAATTCTAGCCTTTGAAGATAAATTTCAAAAGATTTAATTTCTCTGTACTGTATCTGCAAATGTGGACATATAATAGTACCCATCTCATATTATTACTGTGCAGATTACACAAGATATTATGAAAGCATGCAGAAAATTGTCTGACTTATTAAAATATAACATAATAACACAATTATTATTACCCATACTGAATTATACACAGTTCAAAAGGACACATTGTTAATTCAATGACTTTGAAATTTATTTGAGGTGTCTTACAAATTAATAGTACTTACAAGTGGTATTCAGGTTAAATGAAAGGTAATCAGTTATTTTTCTTTTTTCAGTGGCTATTACTAAAGTAACATTGAACTCTTCTGTGGGTTTCTTCTTAAAGGACTTTGAGTTCTGGTCTAGAAATAAAGGATTTTTTTTTTCTTTACAAAATAGTGTGGATGATCTGAGCAAAAAGAGAAAATCCTACAATGTGGGTGAACCATTTCTATAATTGATTGTACATATCTTTTATGTTAATTATATATGTTTCATCAGAATTCAAAGTTTCCATGACACATAACTGACAATTGAGCAGATCAAATAATTGAAAATTGGTCACTTTTTAACTAGTGCATATTATTGTGGAGAGTATTGTGATGTATGCATAAAGTTTCTCTCAAATGTATGATATATTTTGATAATATTAACCCGTTCTATTCTCTTCTTTAATTCCCTTTCTTCCTTTCTCCCTTCTAATATTCTCTTCCCATCCTGTTTCTATTTTTCTGTCATATACGTGTGTATATATGTACATATAAATATATGTATGTACATATAAATAAATATATGTATATATAAATAAATATTTTATGTATCTATAAAGACTTCTAGGACCCATTTTTATTATTCATTGGCATTTTATACCAAAACCTCAAGTTTTCCTAAGCTTGAGGACTCCAGTATCTCTAAACACAATCTACCTGAGCTGCTTCCTAAATGCCATTATTTTTCCTTCCTTTTTTATTTTTCTAAAAATATTTTTATTTATGAAAGAGCACGAGAGAGAGAAAAGAAAGAAAGAGAGAATGGAAGAGCCAGAGCCTCTTGAAACACACATTAGATGCATGTACCATTTTGTGCATCTGGCTTTACTTGGGTGTTTGGGAATTGAACCTAGAAAAGCAGACTTTGCAAGCAAGCACCTTTAAGTACTGAGCCGTCTCCTGAGTTCACTTGTGTTGTCTTCCAGTCACTGCTTCATGATGCTAAATTTAATGTATAAATGGCACAGCAAATATGACAAATAGTATAGGAAATGAAGTTTTGGTAAAAAGGTATTACATTGACTAGATAGGAAAAAAGACCAAATTATTTAACTTTTATAAATTAAGAAATGAAAGTATTGTTTTCAGTCCATATAAATCAGTTGAAGTCAATCTGTATTATTTAATCTTTATTATTTCTGGGATTAAAGTTAGTGAATTTTACAAAATAGTCTCAAAAATCTATATCTTGAAGAAGCTGTTCACAGCACCAGAATCAAACCTGAGTTCTGCTTTGTGCCTTTCATCAGGTCTCCTCCATGGGTGACAGGGGGACAAGCAATCACTCAGAACCAACTGACTTCATTCTCATAGGCTTCAGGGTCCGCCCTGAGCTCCACATTCTCCTCTTCCTGCTGTTTCTGCTTGTGTACACCATGATCCTTCTGGGGAACATTGGGATGCTGGCCATCATTATGACCGACCCCCGGCTGAGCACGCCCATGTACTTCTTCCTAGGCAACCTCTCCTTCATTGACCTCTTCTACTCGTCTGTTATCGCCCCAAAGGCTATGAGCAACTTCTGGTCTGAGAGCAGGTCCATCTCGTTCGCAGGCTGCGTGGCCCAGCTCTTCCTCTTCACGCTCTTCATTGTGACTGAAGGATTCCTCCTGGCAGCCATGGCCTACGACCGCTTCATGGCCATCTGCAGCCCTCTGCTCTACTCTGTGCACATGTCGACGCGTCTCTGCACCCAGCTGGTGGCAGGCTCCTATTTCTGTGGCTGTCTCACCTCAGTTCTTCAGACCAGCATGACATTTACTTTATCCTTTTGCGCTTCTCGGGCCATCGACCACTTCTACTGTGATGCTCGTCCACTGCAGAGACTATCCTGCTCCGACCTCTTTGCTCATAAAATGGTATCGTTTTTCTTATCCAGCATCATCATCTTGCCCACAGTCATAGTCATTGTGGTTTCTTACATGTATATTGTCTCCACTGTTCTGAAAATTCAGTCCACAGAGGGTCGGAAGAAAGCCTTCTCCACCTGCAGCTCTCATCTGGGGGTCATCAGTGTCCTCTATGGTGCTGTCTTTTTCATGTACCTCACCCCTAACCAATTTCCTGAGTTGAGTAAAGTGGCTTCCTTATGCTACTCGCTAGTCACACCTATGCTGAATCCTTTGATTTACTCCCTGAGAAACAAAGACGTTAAAGAGGCTGTTAAAAAACTCCTAGAGAAGAAAAATACTATTTCTTGATTATATTTTTGTATGCTGCCAGTAGTATTGTGATTATTTATTTCTTATCTCTTGTGGCCAATAATAAGTTATTCTCCTGAATATCATAAAAATGTTATTAGTAGTTTTTTCTTATGCAATGTTTCCTTAATGAATATAACATCATTAATCTGGAGTTTTAATAATTTGGATGTTCTGAGCACTACAGAAACATTTTTTAATAATGAACCTTCCTTTCATCTTCCATAATATTTTAGCACAGAATGAATGTGTTTCATAGTATTAAAAATGTTTTCATACTATATGTATATTTAGCAACATTTGGTCAATATTCATCTTTTTGATTGTCCTTCCCTTTTAAACAAAATCGTGGATAATTCACAAAGGTGACCAAATCAATTTTTAAAATAAAATACTCTTTTTCTATTTTATATCTTCACTAGCAATGCTAACTGGTCATTAAATTTTACCTTGAGCAAATATTGCATGTGTGTCACACAGAGAAGTAATAATAAGGAGAACCTAGAAGTAACCTTCACTATGTAAATCCATTTGAAAATTTCTCTGAGCATGCCAGCCGTGGTGGAGCGCTCTGAGACAGTACTACTAGATGTTGACAGAACATCTAGTTGTTGAAAGAACTCTATTAGAAGAAGGTAGAGACCTGAAACATTTTTGAGTGATCATTACCTCCATTGACTCTTCATAAGATTTCCTTATATGAATTATTATTTGTAATATTTAATAAAGATATAGAAGCAAATGAATCATCCAAAGAGTGTGGACTAAAATTTACTAGGCTACCCCTCTGGATATGTTTATAGCCTTTATTGATTCTATTAGATGCTTATATCCATGTTTTAGTATTATGGTAGACATAGGATTAAATCTTTTTAGTCTTTAGGGAGTTTATAATTAAGGAAGAGAGTCAAATTCGTGACAGCCTGTTGAAATCCAGAGGGCTGTGCCAAAGATACTGTTAGAGATCCCGTTGTGAGGTGACTGAAGGCAGGTGGGTGATAAGCAGGGAAACTCTGCTGGGCTATGTGGAAATGGACTTGAAAGGGATAAGACTAGCTTCAGGGAAGTTGCTGCAGTGGTTCATACTGTTGGTGTGTGTTTGAATAATATCCATGTTGGTGAAAGAAAGATTTGAAAACCTACAGATAGTGTATAATAGCAGAAATGAATGGATTGATATGACTATGGAAAAGATCATATGTCTTCCCATTGATGAGCTAGAATCAATGTTTGTGATGATAATATGAGTAGACAAAAGGCAAATGAACAGAACTGAAGATGAGCCTGCCCAGTAATAATTAGGTCCTAGAGTTAATCTTTAGTACCACTAATTAAAAGAGCACACAAAACAGAATTTAGTGTGCTCTCAGAAAATGAATATAAAAGAAGACCCTTGATTTATTAAGTAGCATATTCAAAAATATTTGCTGACATCATACTTAATGATGAAAAATCCAAAGCTTTCCTGGCACAATCAGAAACAGTGCAACTACATGACCTTTCACTGTGTCTTTCTAAGTTTGTGTGGGTGCTGCTATCTGATGCAGTAAGAACTGGAAATAAAAGTGTTATGGTCGAGTTGTATCCCTTTAAAATTTTTATTTTGAAGCTCAAATCCTTAGTACCTCAGAATAGAACTATATTTGGAGATAGGGTAATAAAAGCTAAAATTAAGTCAAACAAAGGCCATGCAGGGGTCACAATCTGAAGTATATCAGTATGCTTATAAGAGAACATGAGAATTCCAAAACATCTTTAAAATTTGGATCATTCTAGGTGACCATATAGTCAAGAATAACTGTATTAAAATGGTAAGAAGGGCTGGAGAGATAGCTTAGTGGTTCTTGCCTGAAAAGCCTAAGGACTCAGGCTCAGTTCTCCAGGTCCCACATAAGCCAGATGCACAACATGGCACATGCAACTGGAGTTTGTTTGTGTAGCTAGAGGCCCTGGTATGCCCATTATCTCCGTCTTACTCTCTTTCCCTCTCTCTCTGACTCAAATGAAACTTTTTTTTAAAAAAATGGGTAAGGAACTCAATTTCATTTTATCAATATGAGACACATACTCTGACTGGCTCAGCTCAGGCCCTGGAAAAGACCTTTGCTGATGCTTTCTACTTTGCATAGAAATTTTGGCATGGAGCCCACAGTCAGAGTGTTTAGTTTTAAGAAGGTTTATAAAGTATTGATCTCTTTCTTGGCCCATGGGGAGTGCTGATGAAATAAGAATAGTTTGGATGCCAGGAGACTATGGAGGATAGAGAATAGGGTAGTGAGTGATTTGCTGTGTTCACTGTGTCTGGGCACAAGTAAAAGAAGGAGGAAACTTGAGCTTTATATTTCTGGAGGGAAAGAGTATAGCCTTCCAGAATTCTGCTACTTTGGAAGACTGTTCTAAGGAGTAGTATCAGTCTTTCCTTCTGGAGGGGAGCAGCATTCTTTGTTTGGGGGTTTCTGACATCAAGGGAAGATATGGGAGGTTGTGCTGTAGAATTAGAGAACCTGTGTTATTTTTCAGACACTAGATATAGTAGGTTATTATGAGCTACTGAAGCAAAACAAGGCAATAAAGTGGCATGCCTTCCTGAGACATTGCATGCTTAGGCTGTCAGCAGTCATGTTCTTTACATGTTCTCAGAAGCTGGCGTTGAGCTGGTAAGGAGGGTGTTCCTCTGTACAAACCAGCCAGTGGAGATGAGAAGAAGTGGGTGTGCCCCCCACACAGTTATGAGGCACACAAAGAGACAAGGAAACAAGGTACCATTATGAGAACAAAATCCATGTCCTGAAACTAAAATAAAAATATCAGTAGAGATACAAATACCCCAAAGAGCCACATAAGAAATTTTTAAATGAAAAAATGTAATCACTGAACCGACAAACCAACTACTAGAGGAGTTGAACCACAGACTTTAGCCAGAAGAAAAGAAATCAGAAAACATTTAGATGGTCAGAAATTATCCAATCAGAAGAATCAAGTGAAAAATATAATTCAAAGAAGAAAGAATGACTGAAAGATTCACATAATACTATCAAAAAGATAAATTTGTATATCTTTGAAGTTCAAAGAGAACAGAGAGGATAAATAATGTCTGAAAACATCAGTTTTAGGGAAGGAAATGGACATTCCCATTTAAGAATCTCAATGAACCCCAAATAGAAATCCAAACTGAGACACTAATCAAAAATTTCAAAACCTAAGACAAAATTTTTGTAAGCAACAAGTTACATATAAGACTATCAGTGTACTTCTCAGAAAAATTATTACATGTCAGGAGAGAGAAATGCTATATGTGAAATACTGGGGAAATGCCAACTAAGAATAGCACACCTGACAAAGTTCTCCTTCAAAATAAGGAGAAATAAAATCTTTCCCAGGTAATCAAAATCTGAGTTCACACCAGTGCACGTGTCTTATAAGAAACTATAAAGGAAGCCTTTCAAGTTGCAATGAAAGGACCCTTCATTGGTTTACAAATGTATATGCAAATACAAAACTTTCTGATAAAGGTAAATATGTTGAAAATACATGATACTGTAATGGGATACAAAAATAACCTTTAGCTCTGATACAGAAGTTCAAGCCAAGGGTACAAAATGACCATAACAAGAAAAGTGTTGGTGGATACATTTACTAAAAAGATTTAAGCTGTGAAATCAATAACATAAAGTGTGTGTGGAAGTATAGGGATGTTTGTGTGGAATTTATTATCAGCTAAAATAAATTATTATGACTATGGGATGTTTCATGTAAACAATATGAAACAATGAAGCAAATAACTATAGAAAATAACAGGAAATGAAAAGGAATCAAGACATACATCAGCCCAATACCAACAAGCAGAATATGAAAAGGAAAGATAAAAGAGAGACAAAGCTTGCATAAAAAAATTTAAAAATGCAATGGCTTTTTCCTATCAAGTTATGGTAAATGTATAAGATTAAATTCCACATTAGGAGGAGCTAGTGGGAAAAAGTGGAATTTATTTAAAAGCAAGACACATAAATAAATAATCAAAACAACGTCTGCTTTCTCCAAGGTACAAGTCAGATTAATAGGTACATAAAAGTTGAAGGTGAAAGAATAATAATAAAATTATGTGAAGTATGTATAATTAGAAAAATGATAATCCATATCTTTTATAACCAAAAGGAAACAGGAATGGACATATGTAGATTTTGTGGAATTTATTATAAACACTATCATATCCCGTATGAGGATAAAAGGTTCAATTTTCAAGGACTGTGTTTTGTGCATCTGTTGGGATATATGTGTTGACTAGTTTTTAGTTTTCCTCCTTTTCCTTCTGTTTTTGTTTGTTTTGTTTTACATGTGTCCTCCTGGTAGATGGTCTGCACTTGGATTTATGTTCAGAGGGAAAGCCAGTTGATGTAACAGCTATGGTAGTTTGTCAGCAGTCTCAGTACTTGTGGCAGGAGAAGATACACATGCATCTCACTGTGTCCCCTTTAAGGTTCAGAGACAACAGCCCTAGAGTACTTGTTTGAAAAAAGTACCGTGTATTTTTAAATCAATATCTAAGTAGTGAAGAAAAGAGTGAATGAGAAAGGGGAAACAGTGAGTAAAGTAAGAATGAGAGGAACAGTATATGGGTGATAGGTACAAAAAGTAGTCAAAAATACTATATGTTGCATTTAGAAAACAGGACAGCCATAAAAAAATATTTTCCAGTGAGATACAATTTACAGCTGTATAATTAAAAAATGTAAATATATAATAATATATAAAATATATAAAAATAAAATATAAGTATACAAATATATAACTGTAAATAAAACTATATAAATATTAAAAATGAATAAAAATAAAAATATTGAAAATAAAATGAAATAGAAGGTATCATATGATGCTCATTTTAATTTATTTTTTATTTGGTTTTTCTAGGCAGAGTTTCACTCTAGCCCAGGCTGACCTAGAATTCACTATGTAGTCTCAGGGTGGCATCGAACTCACAGCAACCCACTTATCTCTGCCTCCTGAGTTCTGGGTTTAAAGACGTGTGCTGTCACTCCTGGCTTATATGATACTCTTAGTCAATGTTTCTTCCTGCCTGGGGAGGTCTTAGTTCTCCCACCCCTTGTATTTATTTTTGTTAAATCTGACTTCGTAGGCTGGGGAAGGCCTCCTAGTCACAGTAATCCAAAGGAGTTAAGTTAGTTCCAGATTTTTGTGGCGGAAGATCACTTTTCAGTTGTGAATTACAGCACATCTTTACTATTCTTGGGATCAGTTTCTCTACAAAAGTGTTGTTTGTCTCTCTCTCTCTCTCTCTCTCTGTGTGTGTGTGTGTGTGTGTGTGAGAGAGAGAGAGAGAGAGAGATTCTGAGGAAGTGTGGCGTGTCCACCCTGTATTTACCTTGTTTTAAGTCTATCAGCATACTGAAGCAAGGTTCACCAAAAACTGCCTGTCATCCATTCTCTGAGCAACTAATAGCTTGCCCTGGCTATGGCCAGGTTAAGAGTGGGAATTGTTGGACTCTTTCAGCTTCAGTCCCCCTTACCACACTTCTGCTGTCTCCCCCTCTGTACCAATTAAGTAAGGTCTGTTGCTTTAATTGGAATACTGCAAGTCCTTTTGAAAATTTCCCATGATCCTGATCCCTTGCAGCAATGGGAAACAGTAGGTCTGGAAAGATGTCGAGCATTGTAATATCTTAACTTTAGACTAAGGTGCTCCTTTTCTCATGTTAGGTCCACAGCTTTCTGTGCTGGGACTTTCCTGTCTAACATGCGGAATCCTGCCTTTGAATTATGTTTCCAGCAGTTTGAATGGTCTTTCCCCACAGCTCTCCTTTTCTGGTGTCCAGAGTCTGATTTTTGTTTTCAAACTTCTCTTTGTTTTGAATCAGTGGATGTTTTCTCTTTCAGGAATAAAATGAAGCACTCTCTTGCTGCAAATCTGTTTCTATGCAGGCTGTGGATCCCCCAACACAGACAGGCAGGAGGATAGGCAGACATGGGCTGCCAGGGAAAACCTCTGCTCTTGTTTCTCCCTTTTTTCTGATAGTTGCTTATTTTTTTATTACAATGATTTCTATTTTAACATAATTCATGTTTTCTTTAAGATAAACATTCTACATCTAGATGTATACACACATATTATACACGTATTTTTTTTTTTTTTTTTTGGTTTTTTCATTTTTCGGTTTTTCAAGGTAGGGTCTCACTCTAGCCCAGGCTGACCTGGAATTCACTATGTAATCTCAGGGTGGCCTCGAACTCATGGCGTTCCACCTACCTTTGCCTACTGAATGCTGGGATTAAAGGCGTGTGCCACCACACCCAGCTATACACATAATTTTTAACTAAAAGGTAAGTGCTTTCCTCGTTCCATTTTCTAGGAAAATTTGGATGTTTCCAGAGAGTGACAAAAATGCCAATGGAAACCAAAGATTTAATGAAACATTGATTTATGAAAAGAAAATTCAATTTGTATCTTTGATTATTTTCCTAGCTTTATCTGGTTCTGTGAAATATCTTTTTTATGGTATTCTAATTTTACATTCATATTGGTGACTCCCTTTTCCTCCTCCCTGTCTTCCCCCCTCAGAAGGGACCCTCATCATTGGGGAATGTGGGTCGTGCAATATGGGGATAGTCAAGAGTTGTGGGGGATAGGCAAGGTCTCTGTCTTGTGGCTCTAACACTCTTTCCGCCTCCTCTTCTGTGAATTTCCCTGAGCCACATTGCGATCATTTTAGTCCTACTTCAGTGATGAGGTTTTGGGAGCCTCTGTGTCTCTGGATATCTGGCTTAGTAGGAGTTGGATGTTCTCTGTGTTTATCTCCTTCAGCCATTCCCTGGTGTCGTGGTCACTAAGAAAGCTGTACACTTGCCCTTTTCCCACATTACTCTATGGTTTCATCTGGGGCCCTGGTGGAATGGAACTCACTGTTGGAACTGGGAAATAAGTCAAAACTATGTACAAAAAATGAGCCCAGTCTCCAAGATCAAGCTCCCACCAAATGTGGGCTAGAAGAGGGCCTATGCATATAAAATTCTCTCTAAGATAACTATGGCCATTCCATCTATCTAGTATTAAAATCTCTCTCCGTTGGGAATTTGCTTATCTTTTTCAGATGGATGATGAACCTGAAGGGAGGATCAGCCTATCACACTTCTCCCTTTTTTTTAGAGGTAGGGTCTCATTATAGCTGAGGTTGACCTGGAACTCTGTTCCAGGCTGGTCTCAAACTCATGGCAATCCTTCTCCCTTTGCCTCCCTAGTGCTGGAATTAGAGGCATGGCCCAACACATCTAGCTTTAAAATGTTTAAGAAAGATTCTCAGACAACTGGAAATGATAACACACTAAAACTGAAACATTACTAATAAAGAATGAGAAATAGAAATAGTAACTATACAGGAAAATATAATAAACTATTTATCTTCTCTGAATTCTTTGAAATAAAATTAATATTGGAAAGCAAAAATTACAATCATCTAATAAATATTTCAATTTCTGTTGATTTACTGTGTGATGACTGCAATTTAAACAGTGAAGTATATAAGATGTCCATGGTTGCAGTTTCCTAAAAGTACTGGTAAAATATTGACTCAAAGATCAACTTCATGTCTATTATAAGTATTTTTACATATGTAATTGTATAATGAATTATATATGATTTAACTTTACTATATGATTAAAAAGAAAATAATATTTTGGTATAAAATAAATTTAAAAATTATATTTAAATTAATATATATTTTATTTTGCTGATTAGGTATCATAGGAACTTAAAGCTTGTTCAGTGTTATTAAAACAACATTTATAATCTACTATTTTAGCTATGTTAATATTGCTTGACCATTTTCAACAGATGGAGCAAAATTCATTCACAGAGGTGAAAGGTTTCCATAGGTAACAAAAAATTATGCACTACTAAATCAAATAGCCTATGAATGCTTTAGAGTATATATTTAATCCCTAGAGTAGCCTGTAAAAACAATACAAATTTGTATTGCAAAAAAATACAACAGTTTTATTAAAATGAAGTTTTAAATTGTTAGTATTAAAATTATTCAAGTTGAGATAAGAACATTGGTTTTCACATGCACAGAAGCGTAGTTATTAGATATCATTCTGCAAACTTCCTTAACTAATGTTTATTGTTCTTTTGTAGGAGAAAACTTTTAAGCACTTATCAAAGGAAATCAAAATTTTTGTATTGTATCATGTTAACAGAATAAGTAAACTATATGTGAAGTGTTGAAAAGCACTGGATCTATAATGTTTGAAGAATCCTTAATCATAAGTATGTGTTTATGTTGTATTTAATTATTTAGAAACACCTCTTTGTATTTTTCCGTTAAAACTCAGTATTTACTTGTATTCCAATGTTTTGTAATGTGCTACCTATGTGCATATCATTATAGAACAATGGTTTTCTTATTACTAAGATATTTAGTAGTGTTTGAACAGGCCATCTACAGAGGACACATTAAACTTATTCCCTTGTAAATAAGGAGCAAATGTGATAAAGATGCCCAAACTCTATGAAACTACAGAACATGACCATGAAAAGTCTTGAACAATTTTTTTCTGTAAGAGATTTCTTTCTCAAATTTTTGTGTTCAGAATCTGTGTATTTTAGAGTAATGGCCAGCAAACTATAGCCTGTGTAATTGGTCACTTTTTGTTATCTATGGCTACTTTTGTTTTCCAAGAAAACCTCAAATTTCAAGAGTTGAGAAATTAAAAGAGGGTATTTCTCTTTTAATATGCTCCTGGGGGGGCTATAAATTGAAGAGGGGTCTAATATGGTGGGTAAATTAACTGTAGTTCTTGCTCTTAAACTTCTAGTTTTCTGGTATCTTTTTATGGGGGTGGGAAGACTGGGTACTCTGGGGCCTCCTGCCACTGCAGATGAACTCCAGATGCATGCTCCACTTTGTACATCTGTCTTACTGGGAAATGTAACTCAGGCCATTAGACTTTGCAAGAAAGCATGTTTGTCCCCTGAGCCAGCCCCTGGTATCTTTTAATGTCACTTCTTCCTGTGTCTGAAATCAAAGATGGTAGCATGACTTCTCTTGAGAATCAATTAATATCCACCATTTTATAGCATTATTTCCACTGACTATTATTTTTTAATTCATTTCCTTCTGACTTATAGCAATGCAATGTAGTTTGAATAGTAGTAAAAAATGAGTCCCTTCAAATAAAGTTATGGATTATCCTTCATGGTAAATCAGACTTATAAAAGAGGAGTAAAGCAACTTTCACCCACTAGAATCTGTTTTATGTTTGTTCTGTTAGCAAGTCACATATCATATTCTCTGGGGAGAGCTTTTAATTTTCCAAAGGTTTGGTAAGCTTAACAATTAATAGTTGTTCTTTTTCTTTTATATTTATTTATTTATTGTACTAAACACCTAATATATTGCTGATGAACACAATCTCTGATCCCCGGTGAATTGCTTATCGAGGTAATGCCTGCCCAACACTTTTGGTTTGCTCCCCATGAGAGAATTTCTCTTAGGATTCATTCTAGATCTATGTGTTAGTTGAGTCAATAAAATAGTACAGAACTAAAAGTTCAATAAACATAATGTTACTATAAAAGCTAAGTTTTGCTAGTATTTTCTAATGTTGCCTATTAGAACGTAGATGTCGTCCCTTTAAAAGCCCCTGCTGCCTGAGATGAGGCAACCTTGAATTATAACTTTATTCTCTTATCTAGTGCCTTCATGCTACTCCAAAACCCAACCTGTGCCAGGAGAAGGAACAGAACAGACCTTCCCCATTACAGACTTTGAAGGGCCAGAGACTTTCTTTATCTCCCACTCTCTCCTCCTTTGCCTCTGTGAATTGTTGGTATGCACACACATCCCTTTCCTCGAGAAACTTATAAAGAGGGTCATCTCATTTTTTTTCTTTACATTTCCAGACTCACTCTCTGTCTAGGGTCAGACTCTATCATGCAACCTGTGGTATGGTACTTCCAACTCTCCTGAAAAGCTTGAATTCAGTTCACCTCAGTGCCTCCGATGGAACCAGCCTGCCCACCCACTGCTCTTCCTCTTTTAAATTTATCATTAGAGAATTTGAATATGAACATTGAGGCTTTGCCAGCACTGTTGCAGAAATCCTCGGGTTATAAAGTGGTTTGTTTCTTTTCATGTTTTTATGTCATCATAAATGTGCTTGAATTCATATATGGTATAGTGTGTAATAGGATTAGAAATTATCATTCTTCTTCTTCTTCTTCTTCTTCTTTTGGTTTTTCAAGGTAGGGTATCACTGTGACCCAGGCTGACCTGGAATGAACTATGTAGTCTCAGGGTGGCCTCAAACTCACAGCAATCCTCCTACCTCTGCCTCCCAAGTGCTGGGATTAAAGGCGTGAGCCACCACACCCGGAAAGAAATGATCATTCTTGCGAATACCTCATTTTCAAATTTTTAATCTTCACTCCTCTTTCTTTTAGATAGATTTTATTCTATTATTTCTTATCTTTTTTCATTATTTCTGTTGAAACCAGGAACTTGTTAGTGTAAAATGTAGACAAAGGAAGTGTATACTTTTGCCATTAGTCGTCCCTGCTGTTAGTCTTTATTTACAAAAGAGTTGACTATTTTATTACCTGAGTAATTTACCAACCTGACTCTAGTATACTTCCAAATGTATTACAAGAATTCATGAAACTATACATAGCAATAATAAAAATGACAAGAGGCATTTGTAGTTATAAACTGATCATTTAAATTATTCACTATAATTACATCTTATAAGCATAACATAAATGTATATAACTAAGTTAAAAGAGGTGTTCATATTAGGCAAATGACTCATTATTTTTTATTTTATGATATATTACTAAATCACCTGGTGTGCATTCTATTTTTACATGTGTAGACCTTTGTATATATAATTAGGTTTCTTGCTATAAAGAAATTTTTTCTGCCTGAGAGTTGAGAAATGCCATTTGCATTTAGATGATTAAAAAAAGGGAAAGGAAAAAGAACAGTGAGAGAAAAGACTGGAAAGAAGGAAGGGAGGAGGTAAGGTAGAAAGAAGATGGGAAGGAAGGAAACAAGAGTCTTATTTAGTTATTAGAAAATATCAGCAAAAGCGTGGCTATTTTAGCTGTTTTAGTGTACCTGTAAGAATTTATATCACCATAGGTCCAGAAATAATGGAGGAAATGATGGCATGAGGTTCATGTATAAGGGATGCGAATGTTGTCTGGATCTGAAGGTCTGTCTCCCACATAGAAAAATCCATAAATCTACATGCAACCTTTCCTATAGTAGGAGAAGATCTCCATTAAAAATCAAATAACACTCCCAATTGAGCTTAGTTTTCATTCTAAAATACTGGATTACATTATACCTTCCATACATTATATATTATAGCTATAGTATAATGTCTGTAAGACATATCTATATTGATTGCAGCAAATTTTAATAGCAACAAACTTATTAAAAAATCAAGGCAAAAAATTCAAAAAGAAACTTCTCTTGATTTCAGCATTTTTCTGGAATCTCTATTTCCCAAGTCACACTTTGATGATCAATCTGCATTATTGCAGATAAGTTTAACCAATCAAATTGCACTATTGTTCACTGGTGTTTTATGACACAATGGAAACAATGTGAAAAATATATGAAATACTTTCCATGTTAGATTACCAGCTGTTCTTCCTAAGACAGGGATTCTCATCACTCATTTATTTCCTTTTTTCTATTCTCCAGCTGTACCTTGATGTTTGTTAGCTATGAACAGTGAGCTGAGCAGGAATTACTCAGAGGTGACTGAGTTTATCTTGTTGGGATTTAGAACCCCTCCAAAGCTCCAGGTCCTTTTATTCTTGGTGTTCTTAATGATCTACATGGTCACTGTAGTGGGGAATGTCAGCATGATAATTGTCATTAAAGTGGACTCCAAACTGCAAACACCGATGTACTTCTTCCTCAGAAACTTGTCCTACTTAGATCTCTGCTATTCTACAGTCATTGCTCCCAAAACCTTAGCTGACTTCTTGGCAAGTGAAAAGAAAATTTCCTACAATGGTTGTGCAACCCAATTTTTCTTCTTTGCCTTGTTTGTCACAACTGAAGGTTTTCTTCTTGCTGTCATGGCATTTGATAGATTCTCAGCCATTTGTTCTCCTCTCCTTTACCCTGTGCACATGTCCCAGAAAGTCTGTGTCAGGCTAGTAACTGGATCCTACATCTGTGGATGCATCAACTCCATCGTGCAAACAGGTTTCACCTTCAGCTTGCGTTTCTGTGGAGAAAACAGACTAGACCACTTTTTCTGTGATGTCCCAGCTTTGATCAAGATCTCATGTGTTGACACTTTTGTGAATGAGGTTGTTTTGTTTATTCTCTCTGCTCTTATTATCATCTCCACCACTACTGCTATTCTGGTTTCTTATGTGTACATCCTCTCCACGGTCCTGAAGATCCCTTCCACCCGTGGCAGGAGTAAGACCTTCTCCACCTGTGGTTCTCACATAGCAGTGGTGAGTTTATTCTATGGAAGTGTGTTCTTCATGTATGCCCAACCTGGGGCCATATCCACACCAGAGAAAAGCAAGATTGTGGCTGTGTTCTACACATTGATAATACCAATGCTGAACCCTCTAATATACAGTCTGAGGAACAAAGATGTGAAAGATGCTGTGAAGCGAATATTATGTGAGAAGTGTTCCTCTCAGTGACAGTTAAGAAACCTTTATATAGTGGACAAAATTTGTGTTTAAGGGTTTTATTTACTGTTATAAAATTTAATTTGTCAAGTATATTTTATATATAAATATGGTTTTCTAAGTTTTATAAAATGATAATTCTAACATAGATAGAGATCATTATTTTGTTTGCATAGAAAATATGAAGGCATATAAGTTCTTATTTTATAATGTAGTAATTATAATTGTAGTTTAATTTCCAAATTTCACTTGATTAAATAGTAAATATGAGGAGCCCTTAGTACATAATTATGAAAAAATATACCAGGATATTAAATATTTTCTTTTTTATTTATTTATTATTTATTTATATTTATTTCAGAAAGAGAAAGAGGGAGATAGAGATAGAGAGAGAGTAGGCCCACCAAGGTCTTTGGCTACTGTAAATGAACTCCAGGTGCATGAGCCACCTTGTGCATCTGGCTTATGTGGGTCCTGGGGAATTGAACCAGGGTCCTTTGGCTTCACAGGCAAATGCCTTAACCACTAAACCTTCTCTCCAGCCCAACTTTAAAAAAAAAATTATTTTATTTATTTTTGGAGAGAGACATAGAGAGAGACAGACAGAGAGGGAGAAGGAGACAGAGAATGGCCTCGCCAGCAGTCTCAACTGCTGCGAACGAAATCCGGATGTGTGCGCCCCCTTGTGTGCAAGTGTGGTATTGTGCCATTGCGTCACTTTGCATCTGGCTAAACGTGGGACCTGGAGATTGGAACCCGGTTCTTAGGCTTACCAGGCAGGCGCCTTAACCGCTAAGCCATCTCTCCAGCCCCTTTTGCTTTTTTAAAAAGGTGTAGTTCATTATGTTGGTGGCTTAATGGAAAGATAGTGGTTCTATAGAACATGTCTGAGTTGAAGACACAGGAAGGTAAATAAAAGTTATAGGGTTTGAAAGGTAATGAAACCTACCAAGTTGCCAGATTCACAATTACCTTTAAGAAGGTTAAAAAGAATTAAGCAATTGCTGGAGAAAAGAGACTCACTCCAGTGAAACTGACTGAATATCGGGCAAGGATGCAGCTTGGGCAACAGTTCAAAGAAGATATACCTGATGAAACAGTGCAAGTGAAAAGTGTTAAACTTGTCCTAGCATTAGACATTTATTCCGCTAAATCTCCCCTGCAGAAAGTAGAGGGTCATGAAGTGTACGATGATTCTGTTAAACGCGCTAGTGCTTTAGTTCAATCTGGATGGCATGAGATAGCAAAGGATTGCTCAGATATGATTGAAAGTGAATCCAGGAGACCTAGGAGGAATACAGCTCTTGGAAGGCTCAAGTCCTCATAGTTGAAGTTTGCATAGGTGTTTACTGAGTACAGGGCAAGAAACACAAAGTGCAATAAAGAGGAACTTTGAGTGATTTTTTTTTTTTTTTTTACAGCAAGGGAGCTTGCGAGACTTAGGTTTATCCTAAACAGTGTTAATGTATTTTATATTAACATGGGCAGAATGCCATGCTATTTTCCAGGAACCCTGCTGTCACTCCATGACATATGTTTTCCCTCTAAATTTACCAAGACATCCTGATAACAACAGAAGGCCATGGTTGTTTTCAGTTACATGTTGTTTTCAACACTGATTTTTGTCATGCAGGTGGTCTGCAGGGTTATCAGAAAACTTTCCACACACTAGACAATAGGAGGCAGGGCTGAAGTCTCTGCATGGAGCCCACAGGAAGTCATGGCATAGAAATATGAAGATGAACCATGGGTTGTAGTGGCAAATTCAGGATGTTGGAGATGCCAAGACTACAGGATAGCCACCCTGGAAAGCTATTAGCTTAGGATGGAATCTGCTTGAGAAGCAAGCAGCACAGCTGGAGGAGTAGGGTTATCTGAGTTTTTTGGAGCCCACAGTATTTTATCATGCATCCTAGATGCCCCACATGGAGCTACAGGATTTGTTCCCCCTGCTAGTTTTTGATCTTACATTGGTCCAGTATTTTCTGGTTATGACTCCCTTCCTCTATTTTGAAATGGGAATATTTACTCTGTGCCAGTATGTAATGGGAGTATATAACTTGTGCTTTGATTTTATAGGATGCATCATAAAGAGACTGTCTTGAGTGGAGTTGTCTTGTTGGAATTGAGGAAGAATATAGGGACTTCTAAAATTGGACTGGATGTATTTTGTATCAGGAGCTGGGGGTCAGGAGCAGAATGTGATGTTTTGAATGGAAAATGTCTTAAATCACCAACCCCAAATGTTGGTGAGTAAGCCTCATATTTATTCTCCAGCTGGTGAAACCTTTGGCAAGTAGAGCCTTGTTGGAGGTGGTGTATCAGTGTGGACAGGCCTTAAGATTCATTACTTCAGCTCCACTAGATGTTCATATCATGCTCATAGTCTCTACTTCCTGCTGCCATGGAGCTGTGACACACTGGCTGTCCACTCTGCCATGCTTCCCCACTATGACAGAAAATTCCTTTGAAATAGTAAGGCAAAATAAACCCTTTCCTCACATCAGCTGCTTCTTTTTAAAATTTTTTATTTATTTTATTTTTTAAATTTTAATTTTTTTTTTTTTTTGGTTTTGCAAGGTAGGGTCTCACTCTGGTCCAGGCTGACCTGGAATTAACTATGTAGTCTCAGGGTGGCCTCGAACTCTCGTCGATCCTCCTACCTCTGCCTCCTAAATGCTGGGATTAAAGGCGTGTGCCACCACGCCCAGCCTAATTTTAATTTTTTATTGACAATTTTTATATGTACAGACAATGAACCATGATATCTCCCTTCCCTCCCCACATTCCCCTTCAGAACTCCATTCTCCCTCATATCCCTTCCCTCTCTCCATTAGTCTCTCTTTTAAATTGATGTCTCATCATCTTTTTCTCCTATTATGAGAGTCTTGTGAAGGTATTGCTAGGCACTGCATGGTCATGGATATTGTAGCAGACAGCTTCAAGTTCGCTGAGATGAACTTCCACACCAGGCACAGTTATGGAGGAAGGGATATTATTTATTGAAGCTTACAGATCCAGGGGAAGTTCCATAATGGCAGGAGAAGCGGCCTGCTCTCACAGGACCAGGCAAGAGAGAGAAAAACCAAGCCGCCAGCTACACAGCACACTGAGAAAAACTACAGCCAAAAGCCCAGCACACTTCAGGAACTCCTGCTAGGCACACTTTGCATATCTTTACAATGGAATCTCAAACCCACCATCAACACCTTAAGACCAGCCCCCAGTGACATTGCCTCTAGCAAGGTGATTGCAGATGCAAACTATAAAGTAATAAAACATTGAATATATTGGGGGCCATATATTCAAACTACCACAGATATCAAGGCCAATTTCTGTCTGGACAGTTGCATTGTAAGGAGTAGTATCCTCCCTTTGGCGCTTACATTCTTTCTGCACCTCTTCCGCAATAGACCCTGAGCCTTGGAGGGTGTGGTAGAGATGTTTCAGTGCTGGACACTCCTCTGTCCCTTCTTCTCAGCACTATGTTGCCTTTTGGGTCATCCCAGTGGCCATCACCATCTGAAAAGAGAAGCTTCTCTAACTAGAAGTGAGAGTAACATTAATATGTGAATATGAACATTAAGTGTAGTGCTTTCAGGGCAGTTTGGTGGGAATTATATATACATTTAGCCAGACAAGAGCAAGCTTTATACCCCTAAGGCTCATGACCTCCCCTGTCATAGGCTTTTGAGTAGGTTTTTCAGTACCAGGCATGTATTTCCTCCCATACAGTGGGCCTTCAGTCCAATTAGAGACCAGTTGGTATCCCCCAGAGCAGACATGCCACTATTGCACCCATTTGGTCATTTGGCCTGTCTGGCCAAACCTGAGGTTTCCAGTGGCGACTGTTTCCACTGCTGATGACTTCTGTCTCCCATAGGGGGCTGCATGCAGCCAGTTTTTTCCAGCTTTCAGTTGGCTGGTCTACAGGGAGAAGGTTTTCTACATAAGCTGCTTCTGGTCAGGTTTTTGTCCCAGAAGAGAGAAAGTAATTGCTACATCTCACACTGATGTCATTGGGCTACCTGATGCTTCTGCCAATATATTTAGAGAGTGCCTTGATTTTATGACAGTCTTTTTGTTCTGTAACTATAAAATCTTCATGAAACTGTTAATATTTAACATGTTGAAACATGAAACTTGGGGGTTACCTCACTCTTTGTTCCCACATTGTTAATCATGTTTGACTTTAGAATAAACATTAGAATTCAATGTGAAGTGAGAACTATGTTTTTCTGTTAATGACCTCAACTTCTACAAAAGCTGTAAATTGGATCCCAATTCAGATGATTTATTATAGTGGGCAAATCTGCCTTAACTTGTACACTTGACATTGATTCAAGATTATGTTAGGTATGAAATTAAATAAATCTTAACATAACATGAAGTCTATTCAGCAGTTTGAAAATATCCGAAGAGTGGTCCTTCAAAACCAACTGTTTCCTTACTGGTAACACCTTTTGTTCTGGATTAAAGGGATGATTATTCTGAGGGTGGGAATGAAGCTAATTTTTGCCTCTTGTCAGTCCTCGTTCCAAATGTGCAGTGTAACCGGCAACAGTAGGTTGTTTAATGCAACTCTACATGTGTTATGAAAAGGACAAGTGGTCCAGGTCCAACCTGCACCACTGGATTGTTTTGGTCTCTTCCCTTGGTGTCCAAGGCAAATTGACCACTTGCCATCTCCTTCCAGTTCTTCAGGGGAGGAAAAATCTTCTGTATTCCCAAAGGAATTTACAAGGGTCAGATCGCAGGCTATTTGCTCTATGCCTCTCTCCACAGTGGTGATAGATATTGTACCCTGACCCTTCAATCCTACTGCTAAAGAAAATTGACTCTCATCTTACTGTGACTCTGTAATCTTCACTTCCACAAAGGAGTAGCAGACACCCAGGTAACAAAACCCTTAGTGGTCAAGGATCAAGTAGCTATGAAGCATGGATGTGCAACTACTTCTCACATACTTCAGCTCTCTGAAATCCCCTGAGTTACACATTAACAAGGCCCTATCATCACAGTGCAATAATTCCTCCCCCAAGAAGCCTCAAAAAGAAAAGTCTTATTTTTTTTTTTCTGCATGAGCTGACACTTCCTTCCTTTTGCTTTGTATCTCACCATCCTCCTTCCTGGTATTGAACCAATTTTGTGTCTTCACAAAACAATTGAGCTCTTGATCGGCCCCAATCTTACATGCAAAGCTATCACTTGCATAGAGGGGTCTCTCCATACCAAACACTGGTCTCTGTTCTCTTCTTGTGAGTGTAATATCTTCAGAGCATCTGTGGTTTCCATATTGCTCAAGAAACTCCGCCCAAAGTTGCAAAATTTAAGGATACTTTTTCCCTCCTCAATTTAGTAGAAGTGACCAGGTCACATGTTTGAGTGAAATTCAAAGGGGTACAAGGTTGCTTGGCCCCCTTATTTCTCTCCACTCCTAAACTTACACCTCACAATGGCTACTGCTGTGCCCTGAGACTTCCTGGTAGACTCTCCTTTCAGATGCTTCCCAACAGGTATTTTATCCTCCTAGATTTAAATCCCTGGTCAGTTCCAGAGGTAAATCGGACCTGGGATAGGTATGTCATCCCTTAAAATCCTGGGGGAGAAGTCAGACCAAAGAAACTGGTTTCTTTTGTAGCACAGTGGATAATAGCAACGAACAGCTGAGAATGGTACCTTTAATCTCAAACTTCTTACATACTTAGATAATTTTATACAGGGCAAAATCAAATGCCAATCTCTTTCTTTGTCTCTTGGGCCCTTTGACTCTGTGAGTGTTTATCTCTATTGTCAACTTGATCAGGTTAGGATTCAAGTAAGAGTCATGCCTCTTGGGTAGGTAGGTTTATGAGAGTGTTTCCCAGAAGTATTGATGGAGGAAAGACAACTTTATTCCAGAATGGGCAACCCTTTCAGTGGTGGACTATAGAGAAAGAAGTTCTAAGAGAACACAATGCTTCTGCCTAAACTACCATGCATAGACATACAGAATTCCTCATCCACTGTTCTGATATTCCACACAGTATTGTTTCTGACCAAGGAACTCACTTCATAGCCAAAGAAGTGCAGCAGTGTGCTCAGGCTCATGGAACTAGGTTTATCATCCCCACCCCACCATCCTGAAGCAGCTGGCTTGATAGCATTCTAGAATGGCCTTTTAAGCAAACAATTACAGTGCCAACGATGTGACACTAGCCCAGAGGGCAGGGTTCTCCAGAAGTCTGTATATACTCTAAATCAGTGTCCAATATATGGAACTGTTTCTCATATAACCAGGATTCATAGGTCCAGAAATCAAGGGGTGGAAATTGGAGTGGTACCACTCATCATCACCCCCAGCCACACACAGGCCACTCTTCCTTAAATCTTATACTCTGCTAGTCAGGAGGCACAGAAACATTCCACTGAACCCGAAGTTGAGACTTCTCCCTGGGGGAATTTTGGGATCCCGGTGCCCTTGAGTCAACAGGCTAAGAAAGGAGTTACAATGTTAGCATGGGTGATGGATCCAGACTACTAGGATGAAATTGGACTGTTCTCGGAGCCAGCTTTCAATTAATTTAAACAGCATACAACAATTTATTAAATAATTTACATTACAGTGACCAAGAAAAAGTGAAAGAAAACATGCAAAGTTAGCCAGAACATCTCAATATGTTAACTCTGATTTCAAGTCTCAATAACCTTGCATGGCACTTTTTATTTATCTAGAAAAGTGCTTGGGGACCTTGAGTTTATGCCCGCACATGGAGGTGGCACATGTTATCCCATGGCAGCCATTTGGGTCAGGGGTCTGCAACTCACCTTTTGGCATCAGCATGGAGCAGGTTATGGCCATTTTAATTATTTTACACTGGTTTTCAGGGCATCTTGCTGCTGAAAACAAACTCTAGAGATGCAGGCTCCACTTTGTGCATCTGGCTTTACACGGGCAGTAGGGAATCAAACTGGGGCTGGCAGGCTTTGCAAGCAAGTAGCTTAAATCACTGAGCCATCTCCCTAGCCCTTCTTAATTCTCTAAAACTTCAAGTCTGCTTGCCTCTGTGCTGGAATCTAAGACTATCAAATCTCTTCACATACAATGTTTTTTTCAATTTTCTTCTCTGGGTAGCAGAGCTACTCTGACTATCTCTAGGAAACTGCCTTCTGTCATTCTCATACTTAGGGGATAAAGCCTCCTTTATACTTTAACAGAAGTTTTCTTTCTTCAAAACAACTGAAGCAACTTTTAAACATTTCCAATATTTATAAAGAAGAAAAGAAATATAAACTCTTTAAGGTGTGCTACTATAGGGCTCAGTAATGACCACACTCTATTCTAATTCCTTTAAAATTGTCACAAGAGATTATGCCTTTCCTCTTTTAAGATTTTTATTTATTTATTATTAGAGACAGAGAGAGGGAGAGTGAGAATGGGCATGCCAGGGCCTCTAGCCATTGAACAAATTCCAGATGCGTGCGCCACCATGTGCATCTGGCTTACGTGGGACCTGGAGATGCGGACCAGGGTCCTTAGGCTTTGCAGGCATGCACCTTAACTGCTAAGCTATCCCTCTAACCACTTTTCCTCTTTTATATGAGCTGTCTGCTATATTTCTACTCCAAATGATTTAAAAAATGTGTGTGTGTGTGTGTGTGTGTGTGTGTGGTTGTGTAGGTGTGCCAGGGTCTCTTGCCACTGCCATACAAATGCTCATTCAGATTTATGTGGGGTAGTTGGTGAACTGAACCTGAGGCCAACAGGATTTGTATTCAAGTGCCTTTAACTTCTGAGCCATCTCCCCAGTCCCCTGTTCCATATGATTCTGTTTTTCTAGAGCTAACATTATTGCTTCTATTGTAATTTGGATTGTTTTCTTCTCCAGTATGTGAAATATATCATTAGCTTGCAAGTAAGTTTTGCACTTTACATATTACTTTGTCCCGACAGCAATTCAGTGACAGAAGTACTGTTGTTATCATCAGTTTAAAGATAAACCTGTGATTGGAAAGTGAAAAATAATTAATATTGTGAAATATATATGAAAATAAGAAATTAAATATACTTGATATTGTGTGGTGTGAGAAATTATGTTAGGGTTGATAATCTCAACATACAACAATGTTCATATGTACATAGTTAAATCAGAAAAAGGTTGAGAAAATATTGAAGTATTTTATAAGCTTTCAGATAATTATCAATTAGCAAAATAGGTGACATAGAATTTTACAAAATGCTTGTCAGTATTTATAATGAAATTTAAAGTATATATACATATATGTCTCATGTCAGTGTGATACCATATATTATATTGGTTATATAATGCATACTAAAAGATACTTTGCCAAGTTTAAGAAGAAAATTAAAATTTCTTTTATTGTCAGAGTATTCATGACTTAGTAGTTAAGTCACTTCTCCCCCCCCACCTTTTTTTTGAGGTAAGGTCTCACCCTAGTTCATGCTAACCTGGAATTCACTCTGTATTCTCAGGGTAGCCTCAAACTCCTGGCGATCCTCCTATCTTTGCCTCCAGAGTGCTGGGATTAAAGGTGTGTGCCACCACACCAGGTTTGAGTCACCTCTTTTAGGTCAGAACTTATTTAAAAATCAAAACTTTAGCTATAATATAACTGCACATGATTTCGTATACAACTATCTGGATTGTGTAACTCAAAAGCTTCTCCAAGTCTTCCAGACCGACATCCCATACAATATATAAAATATTCACTCTTTTTATGCTATTCCTTAGTAGCTCTTAAAAACAACAACAACAACAACAAAAAGAGCCAGGCATGGTGGCACACACCTTTAATCCCAGCACTTGGGAGGCAGAGGTAGGAGGATTGCTGTGAGTTCAAGGCCACCCTGAGACTACATAGCTAATTCCAGGTCAGCCTGGGCCAGAGTGAGATCCTACCTTGAACCCCCCCCCCAAAAAAAAAAAGAAAGAAAAAACAAAAAAACCCTACATATATAAATAAGAAATATTAAAAATAACTAAAGAAATACCTAATAAGAGGGACGGGTCTGCTTTATATTTAGCAGTCACCATTCAGTAAGTGCTATCAACCTGTCTGATGTAAGAATACAAGAAAATGAATATGTTTGTTACATAAGTATGATGAATAAAAGAAACTCCTGCAAGTGATATTTATGAAATATTGTAATACCTTTATTTTCATATTAATAATGACTGTAATTCTGAATGAAAACTTGCTATTATGCTTGAAAGCACTAAAATAGAACTCCCTTACCTCCAAACTTCTCCAAAGGAACTAGATTTACTAGAGTCATTGGGTACCTCCCCCCCCCCAAAAGCAGATCCTTTCCCAAATGCATCTCACATATAGATATGTTTTAGATTTCAGATTAAGTAAGACTAAAATATGACCCAAGAATCAGTATTAAAAGGAAAGCAAAACAAAATCTCCCTGGTGATTGAGATGAATAAAAAGAAAGTTTGGCAAACACTGACCTAATTGAACTCCAGGACCTTTTTTATTTTTAAAAAGCCCCAGAAATATATACAACAGGTTTCTGGTAGATTCTCCTGGTTTGAAGAATATTATACAGGTAGATCAAAGCATATTCACATTATGACAGAAAACACATAGGAGGTAGTCTCGATTTGCCTTTACAAAGTAAGAGATAAAATTTTCTTGAGGCTTAAACTGATGACTCAGGATATGATTTTCTTTTGGTTCTAATAAGGAAAAGATGTATAAGCTTTAGAAACAAGAAGGTCTGCTTGTTGAACAAGTCTTGTATATAAGGGAAAACATTTTTGTTAGTCATTTTCATTTCGTTAGTTACTTTTACTGTCCTTTAAAAGGACAGCAAGCTTTTTCTCACTGAAGCTTCTTTTGAGTAAGCTGGACCTCAAGTAAGAGGTCTGGTTTCCAAAAATCATATATTTTCTAAGAACTTTCTTCTTAGTTTAACAACTGTTCCTC
The DNA here is from genome assembly GCA_004027895.1 of Orientallactaga bullata. Lineage (NCBI taxonomy): Eukaryota > Metazoa > Chordata > Mammalia > Rodentia > Dipodidae > Orientallactaga > Orientallactaga bullata. The sequence goes on along the minus strand of PVKW010015280.1, from coordinate 5,334 downwards.
TGCTAATTTTCTCAAATATGAATGGCTTGTCCAGCACTTTCCACTTCCCAGCTGCTATGTACTTACTTCACTTTTAATATTTGGATCAACAGTACAATAATCCTATTGAGGCAATGTTTAAACTAGGTATTGCTGATGATAAAACAGAAACACATGGAATGCAAACAGTTTGTTCAAGATGACTCAGCTGGTGAGAGTTAAAACTCAGATTTATATCTAGTATATCACTGTACTTTAAGAAACCATTTTTACTTCATGAATCATAATAGAAACTAACTCAGCATTACTTCCTTTGTCTATTATTTTTAATTTTACAGAAATTTCTAAGTAAAATATGGAACTTCAAAGATTCCATGAAAGGGCTGGAGAGATGGCTTGGTGGTTAAAGCACTTGTTTAAAAAGCCAAAAGGGGGCTGGAGAGATGGCTTGGCGGTTAAGGCACTTGCTTAAAAAGCAAAAGGGGGCTGGAGAGATGGCTTCGTGGTTAAGGCGCTTGCCTCCCAAGCCTAAGAACGCCGGTTCCAATCACCAGTGGTTCCAATCTCCAGGTCCCATGTTTAGCCAGATGCAAGGGTGCAATGCTACACTTGACCACAAGGGGGTGCACGCATCTGGATTTCGTTTGCAGCAGCTGAGAGGCTGTTGGCGCGCCCATCTCTATCTGTCTTCTTCTCCCTCTCTCTCTGTCTCTCTCTCTGTCGCTCTCTCAAAAAAAAAAAAAAAAAAAAAAAGCCAAAAGGACCCAGGTTCAATCTCCTAGGATCCACATAAGCCAGAGGCACACGGTGGTGCATGCGTCTGGAGTTTGTTTGCAGTGACTGGAAGCCCTGGCAAGCCATTCTTTCTTATCTCTCTCTCTTTCTTTCTCTCATTCCCTCCCTCTCAAATACCCTTAAAATTCCATTAAGTTCCTTGAAGGTAAAGAATTGTTTTCATTAAAGCAGAAATTGAATATGAAGACGGAACCACAAAATTATAGCAAAATTTATTTCTTCCATTTGAATTTACCTTTTTGAGATCTTAAGAATCATTAAGCTTTATCTGTATGCTTGTTTTAGTTGACATTAAGCATTAAAAAGTAAGTCAGAATATAACTTATTGGAGAACTTAATCTTATTCATCAACCATAGGGGTTTCATATAAACAAACAACTCATATGTCTAAGACAATAAAAGTAAAGAATTTCTGGATTTTGCTTGCCAAGATGGGAGCTATGAGTGTTCACAGATGAGTAATCAATAAAGTTTTCAGATAGAGGTTGAAGTGTGTATGGCTAGGGCAGGGGCCAAGAAGTTGATTTGTCACTTGGATAACATTTTTCAAAGCTGATATTTAATTCTCCCTTATAAAACTGTAAGCCTATATGCCTTAATGTTTTTTTTTTTTTTTTTAACATAGGAGAATGTTTAAAAAGAACCAAATTATCTCCATGTAGTGGTGGGGAAAGGAATTCATTCAATTTCATATTTCTAAATTAAAAAAATAAACCTCTGTATTTACTTGGTTTTTATTTATTTGACTAACATTTAATTTGAAGATATTTGTGCTTGTGTTCGGTTTCACATCATCCTCACAGGGATCTCATTTCATAGGTATAATTAACATCTCACATGTGAACAGAAGATGACTTTTGATGAACTGACAGTATAAGGAGTTATCTGGGATTCTTTGAGGCCAAAAGAGGTAAAATTTGGGCTCAGTCTACCTGATGCAAAGCCCTGAACACATTTCATAAAATGACTGGATCGTGTCACTGTCTCAAATAGATGCTAACCTATATTTCTCATATTATATGGAAATTAAATGTGTTTATTCAAGCTAGAATGACTTAATTTTTTGGTAGTGTATTGGATGCCACAAAAATAAAACAATTTGGTCAGTTGGCCACAGTTGGCAGTAATCTACTTATTTTCTCAGACAGGTCTCAGTTATGAAGCTTAAGCAGAATAGGAATTACTCTGAGTTGACAGACTTCACTCTTCTGGGGTTCAGGACATCTCTGGAGGTCCAGGTTCTTTTATTCTTACTGTTCTTGATTATCTATCTGGTCATCATACTAGGAAATATCAGCATGGTAATTGTCATTAAGATGGACTCCAGACTTCATACACCTATGTATTTCTTCTTCCAAAATTTGGCCTGTTTATATCTCTGCTATTCCACAGTCATTCCACCCAAAACTCTAGCTACTTTCTTGTCCAAGGAAAAGAAAATTTCTTATAATGGGTGTGCAACACAGTTCTTTTTCTTTGCTCTTTTTGTTGGGACTGAAGGTTTTCTTCTGGCTGTGATGGCCATTTGCTTGCCTCTTTTCTATCCTGTGTGCATGTCACAGCAAGCTTGTGTCCATTTGGTGGCTGGCTCCTATACCTGTGCATGCACCAATTCCATCATGCAAACAGGTTTCACCTTCAGCTTGCATTTCCGTGGAGAAAACAGACTGGATCCCTTTTTCTGTGATGTCCCGGCTCTGATCCAGATCTCATGTGTTGACACCTTTGTGAATGAGGTTGTGTTGTTTATTCTCTCTGCTCTCATCAGCATCTCCACCGCTACAGTCATTCTAGTTTCCTATGCACTCATCCTCTCCACTGTCCTGAAGATTCCCTCCACCCATGGAAGGAGCAAGACCTTCTTCACTTGCACCACTCATATTAAAGCGGTGAGTTTATTCTATGGAAGTGTTCTTCATGTATGCCTAACCTGGGGCCATTTCCTCAGCAGAGGAATGCAAGACTGAGGCTGTGTTCTACACTCTTATCATCCCAATGTGGAATCCTCTGATTTATAGCCTAAGGAATAAAGAGGTAAAAATTGCTTTGAAAAGGTCATTGTTGAGAAAGATACCTTTGCATTGAATCTAAATGATCCTTGAACTGTATATTCAACTAAAAGTAATATGTTATCACTTATTATGGAATAGTTAATGAAAGTCATCTCAAAATTTTGGATATTAAAATCTATTTTTCAAACATCCATATAGCCTTTAAAAATATTTATTTATTTATGTATTTATTTGAGAGAGAGACAGACACAAAGAGAGAGAGAGAGAGTGGAAGAGAGATGTGGGTACTGGGGTATCAAACCCTGGTCATTAGGCTTTACAAGCAAGTACCTTTAACCTCTGAGCAACCTCTCCAGCTCCCATATAGCCTTTTAAAAATAAATTAAAAATCCAATATGGATTTCAATATCTTTGCTCTAAAATAATCACATGATATCTAAATAGTACATAGTTTAAATTTGCATGTAAATATAGTACTACCAAATTTAATATACTGGTATACATATTAAATTGATAAATTAAGCATATGGAGTTAATCTTGATTGCCAACTTAGTTGAATCAGAACTCAATCAAGAAATTGCCAGGCTTCTTGGGCAGGTATATGAGTGGGTATCCTGGAAGGATTAATTGAGGAGGTAGGACCTTCCCCCAATGTGGGGAGCCCTTCCAGCAGCAGCCCATTTATAAAGAGGTTCCAAGAAAAAGCAGTGCTTTGCCTGCCTGTCCTTTATCCTTGCTAGTGCATACATTGGCACTGTTGCTGTCATCTTTTGCTGACATTGGTACCAGCTTCCTCAGCCCTCCACTGTGGACCACACACCAGTGGCTCTCCAGGAGTATTCATATCAGTATGAATAAATATGAATACCTGTGGTAGAAGAAATAAACAGAAACACTGTTGTTCTTTGATCAGCAACAAGCTTGAGATTGTCCAGTGTTTGCAAATGAGAAGTAAAAGAGCTGTACTATAAATGATTACATTTAACAAATAGTAACAAAAGGAGTGGTGCAAAATATTCAATGATATTGTTAAGTCATCCAATTACTAATGACTCCATCAAGAAATGAAAATAAAGCTGGGTGTGGTGGTGTGGTGGTGCACCCCTTTAATCCCAACATTCAGCAGGCAGTAGTAGGAGGATCCCCGTGAGTTCTAGGCCACCTTGCCATTGCATAGTGAATTCCAGGTCAGCCTGGCTACAGCAAGACCCTACCTTGACAGCACCCCCCCCCAAAAAAAAGTGACCATAAGGCAGGCATGGCTGTAATCCCAGTGAGAGGTGGAGGCAGGATGATTGCTGCAAGTTCTTTTTTTTTTTTTTTTTTGAGAAAGTCAGAGAGAGAGAGAGAGAGAGAAAGAGAGAGAGAGAGAGAAAGAGAGAGAGAGAGAGAATGGGTGTACCAGCAGCCTCTCTGCCACTGTGAAAGAACTCCAGATGCCTGGGCCCCCTTGTGGGCAAGTGTGGCATTGCAACCTTGTGTCACTTTGCATCTAGCTAAATGTGGGACCTGGAGAACTAAACCCTTGTTCTTAGGCTTGGCCACTAAATCATCTCTCCAGCCCTGATTGCTTCAAGTTCTAAGCCACACTGGGCCACAAAATGAGACCCTGTTTCAAGAAAGTCTTTAAATCAAGAAGTGAAGCAAAAATGAATAAAGAAATGTGATATAGTCATTTTAAGACTATCTTATAGTTGTCTTAATAAATGTTTGATATCTAATCAGTGTTGCTTACACCTACCTAGTTAGTTTATGTTTCTGTATCATTTCCACAATTTATTTTTTCAATTATTAATTTATTCATTAGTTTATTTATTTATTTATTTATTTATTTATTGTGGGGGGAGGTGCAGGGATTTGCTTGGCCTCTTACCACTGTAAATGAACACCAAAATCATATGACCCTTTTTGCATTCTGCTTTATATAAATATTAAGGAATTGAACTTGGGATGGCAGCCTATGCATGCAAGTGTTTTTAACTAATCTTCCCAGCCCTACTACTTTCACAATATACATGTGAATTAAAAATCTACATTTTCATCTGAATTTGGAAAATTATTGCTATAAAGTTACATAAATATTATCTAATATCAACAGTCCTTTCAACAGCTATGGCTATGTATACTTCTTATTGCATCTTTATAATTTCATCCTATTTTTTCCTTAATGAGATTTGCCAAGGGTTTGACTTTATACCATTATAGTTTGAGTTTTATATCTATTTTAGAAATACTTTGTGATGCCATGTCCAGTTATTAAATGTCTTTGTTTTTGTTTTATTTTGTTCAAATATATTTGAAATTGCAATATAGAAGCATTACCACTAAGTTAGCACATATCTTCAATGTATTAATTGAATATCTGCATATACAGCTGCATGCCCATATAGCTGTTTTATTTCCCTACTATCTTCTGGTTTTATTAGCTTTCTTTTCTGAATCTGAAGTTGAATATTGTTATCTTACTTTAAGTTTTTGTTTTGTTGAACTGTGTTGAAAAGTTCTACACAGTTTTTAGCATAAACTTATATTTTCATTATCAATTTT